>CAOJBK010273545.1:0-21405 GCA_948294925.1 Codiaeum variegatum | reverse complement strand
ACTCTTTTCTTCCCACCAAGTGTATAATCCTCATCATACACTTAATTCCATAAGTCATGAGTGACGTCTAGCATAATATATTATGATTACCTAATTAGAAATGAATGTTGATAATCATATCCTTGACATTGGATGGACCTCTTGATCATAATTACCATGAACTCGAATCCCTTCATTACGAATTCCCAATCTTTACTGGGGTCATGGAATAGTCTAGCCTTATATGCTAGATCAAATGACCTCTATTCAGTTTGAGTTCTCGATGAACCCGATTCCTACTAGATAATCTTTCTAGTGAACTTTATCCACTCTGGTTAGAGATTTGCATATCAAAAACATCTAGAAGTCATAAGATTCCTTCCTTGGTTACCCAAGTTAATGAATCCTTTCTTGGTTAAACACTTATCCCAACATACCACTGATTATGGCCACCACATGCCATATACCAATACAAGACTGGCATCGGTATGTAAGCAGTAACAAACTATAGCCACTAATATGCTAGATAATATGTCACCTCAAGTCTAAGGATTATATGTATAATCATAATCTAGATGATACGATATTAACTAATAGGGTCCATGTATCCATCATCTAACATCACTATTTAACTTACTTATACAATGAGTATGCTCATGTGTTGTCACGACATTACATGTCTATAGCATGAGACTCACTACCTCCATACCAATTAGCATCTCATGCTTATCATGGGTGACAACTCCGGATTAAAGGTGTCCCTACCAATAATCCTATGACCATGAACAACCTTTAAAGCATTTGCATAAAGGGTAATTTATCACTCATATTCTCAAACTCTTTGAGAATAGATTACCTACAGAATACTTAAGGGATATATATATGTTCAATATAAGGAATGTTTTCATTTAAAGAATATATATACTATAGCCAGATAGGTTTTCATTTACATTAATATGCTGAGTATAAGCTATAAGGAATACACTGCTAACATGAGGATGATAGGATTGTAGTTTATAAATTTGAGGTTTTAATTTGAAAATGTCACACCCTTTAACGAGGCTATCTAGATGCCTTAGAATTTTCAGAACGGATGAACTCTAGAAGGCTCTTGGCTTATTGTGAGAGGGGATAGTTAATTGCTCAGACACGAAGAACAATGTGGCTTATGTTGCCAATTTACTGTGGACCTACACAAAAACTCCATTAAACAAGCTTCCTCCCCCTTACCATTCCAAAACACCTATTGGTTAGACCTCTCCTCCTTTACCCCCTATTAAGTCGAAAGGACCTCCTCCTCTAGAAAAATTACAAAAGGATACTAGGATGAGCGAATGGAGGTTTTATTTTAACTTGGGGAGCTCTTCCTCGACCTTTAACACAAGTGACTCAGACTCGAATGGGGAGATGCCCTAGACCCCTGGTCCTTTCCCTCTAGCCCCTCCTTTATTAGAGTCTAAGTTACTAAAACCTTTACAAGTGATCCATCATAAAGTTAGGAGGGTAAAATGGTCCACTTTATGGCCTCGTCCTTAACTTTTAGCTTGTAAGACCAAGAAGTCTGCCCAACGGAGGTTACCCTTTTACAATGATTGTACTTTAATTTTGCATGCTTTATTTATGTTAAATTTACTTTACTATTTTTTCCATTTAACTATTTTTCTTCTTTTCCTTGTAGAGGAATCTGATGTTGAAGTTTCTTCCATTCCACCTTCTCCTCCCTCCATGTCGATGAAATCGGCCACGAAGGTCATTGATACTGGTGCCTCCTAGGAGGCTTCTTCTGTGGCTACTTCCACTTTTGTCATCCCTGTAGGCCCCCTATTGCTACTACCACTGCCCTTGTTATCGCTACCTCTGATCCTACCCCAAAGAGGAAGTTTAGGCTCCTACCCTCTTTGATGCATTCAATCAGATGCTGAGGAATCTTGACCCCAAGAAGACTCCTCCAGTTGAACTTGTTGCACTAGCTCCTCCTTTAGAAACTATTCCCTAAGTTATAATTGAATCAGTTGTGGAATTTCTCACTCTGCCCTTAACGGATACAGAGATGTTCGAAGGAATAAGTCCTTTAGGGGCCAAAAAGGAACATAGGGCTGAGAATGTTTCCATGTTGGAGGGAGAAATCACTGAAGTCATTCTCCCTAAAGTGCAAAGGAATGGGCCTACTATTGATGTTCCAGTAATTGAGGTCCATGACCTTACTTTAAATGTCATCCCTCCACCTTCAGCACACATTGACTTAGGGATCATCCTCCTTCCCTAGAAAGTAGAGACTCCTTTAATACTGTATGACCCCTCCCCCTCTCGCTTCCCACCTCCCCTCTCCCCCTTACCTTGTCCAAGACTTCCTTTCAGTGGGGGGTTAGAGGGTTCCAAATCTGTCCTCTGTCACAATGTTAGGGTTTGCTCTTAGGGTAAGCTTCTTAACTCTTTGTGTGAAATTTTTATAAGTATTTGATCCATTTCTGACTTGCATTTGCTTTTGATTTATAGAATGTCTTCAGCTCGTGGGAAACTATGCAAAGGTAACTTATGCCTGGGAGTAAACATCTACTTCCTTAGTGTTATCTGGGATGTATCACCAATCCTTGATAGAAACCTATAAACGGTCCAACTGGGCAGAGGTGGAGGCAAGTGAAGCTAGGAAGGGGGCATCTATAAGCATCACTCATATAGAATCATCTGAGGCAAAGCCACGCCAAGCCACCAAAGAGGCCTAAAAAGCAGTTGAAGAGATGGAATGATTGAGAAAGGAATTGGAAGCCCTTTCTCTTTCCAATAAAGACTTATGGATGCCTTCAAATTGGAAAAAAAATAAACTAGCTGAGTAAAAGGGAAAATTGGAGCGGACCTAGGAGCATAGGAACAGGCTGTTAAAGGAGCATGCCTTGACTGTAGCCACTCAAAAACATACCATTTATCAAGCTGAGCAGCTTCAATTTGACAGACTTAGCTTTCTTCAGGCTTTCTTGGTATCAAAATACTATAACAAGCTTAGTTATAACCTAGACATTCAGTCTTATGCTCTAGGTTGTAACAATGCTTTAAAGGACGTCGCCACTTGTTTTCAGTAGTTGACCTGCACCTGGACCCCATGAGTACTGAGGCTCTAGAAAATGTTCCTGAGTTGGAGAAATATGTAGAGGAGTGAGCCCCCTATTCCACCAATGTCCATTCAGACAAGGGTGACCACCCTATTCCACATGGTTATACTTTAAGTGGGGGGGGGTTGTGGGGTTGGGGACTCTAATGATGAGAAAGGGACTAAAGCATCCATAGATGAAGCAGCTCAAAGTGGGGAATCTTCTTAGGGCAGCATTGACCCCTTTTATATACTTGTATATTATTTTTACATAATTATAAATGGGGTGCCTACACAATGGACCCCTATACTTATAAAAATTTACTATAAGGAATGAAAATACTTAACCATTTTTTGTAATTGGTTGTATCTTGTCTCTCCTTTTCTTTATTGATTTATTTATGCCTTAGTATATTTCCCATATCATTCCTAGCCCTCCTCTTTGAGGAGGGTCCTCACCTTGATGAGGATTTAGACTTCCACTTTGGGAAAGGGCTTTGCCTTGGTAAATACTAAACCCTCATCCTTGGGGAGGGACCCTGCCTTGAGAGGGGGTAGACTTTCCTCCTTAGGGAATGGCTTTTCTTTGACAAGGATTTGACCATTCTCCTCAGGGAGGGACCATGCCTTAATTGGGATCTACATTCCTCCTTAGGGAAGGACTTTGACTTGGTAAATATTTGACCCTCCTCCTTGGGGAGGGGTCCTGCCTTGATAAGGGTTTTAACCTTCCTCCTTGGGGAATGACTTTGCCTTGGTAAAGATTTGACTCTCCTATTTAGGGAGGGACCTTACCTTGACAGGAATTATACTTGTTGTTCGACACCACATAATTAAAAACTTTTAGAGAGAAGGCATTTGCTTTCATTAAAGTTGATTATTGATAGTATATTTTGAGGTGTTGGACATTCTAAGTGTCTAGGATATCTTTACCATTTAGAGTTAAGTTTGTATGTAGTTGGTCCTATGACTTTGTCCACCATGAACGGACATTCCCAGTTAGGTGTTAACTTTCCTATGCCTTCTATTTTTTAGTTGCCTTTAGGCTTCTCATGACCATGTCACCTTCTTTAAACACTATTACCTAGAACTTCTTGTTAAAATAGGTGGCAACCTTATTCTTGTAGATGGTCGACCTAATTAAAATTTGATCTCCAATCTCCTTTACAAAGTCTAGGTCTATCTTTCTCATAGTTTCATTAGTTGCTTCATCATAATAGTTGACCCGTTATGGGCAATCCTATATCCACTAGAATGATGGCCTCAATTCTATGAGTTATACTGAAGGGGGTTTCTCCTATGGACACCCTATGTGTAATCTGGTAGGTCCACAAGACATGATAAAGATCATCTGCTCAATTTCTTCTGTATCCTTCTAGTCTCATTTTCATCCTCTGTAAAATGGTCAGATTAGTAACTTTTGCTTGCCCATTAGTTTGAGGGTGGGACACTGAAGAGAGATGGTGCTTGATGTTCAGTCCAAAACAAAATTCCCTTATCTTGGCATTGTTAAACTACTTTCCATTATCACTCACAAATTTATAAGGGATGCTAAACTGGCATATTATATTTTTTCAGAAGATTCAAATGACATTTTCTACAGTGATGGTTGCTAGGGCCTCTACTTCTATCCACTTAGTAAAGTATTTCACTGCTATAAGGAGGAACTTACGTTGCCCACTTGCTATTGCAAACAGACCAACTATGTTTATTCCTCACTTTGCGACATTCCAAAAAATTATGAATGGGAATTTAGTCTCCTGTAAGGGCTCTCTTTAAGTTGACAAGCTTCTGACATGATTGGCATTTTTTGACATTTTCTTCATATATTCCTTCATTTTGGGCCACCTATATCCCTATCTAATGGCTTTAGCTAACAATGTTTTCCCTCTAATGTGCATCCCTCATGATCCTTCATGTATCTCCTTGATTTTGTACTCTGCCTCTGAAGGCCTTAAACATCTAAGCCTTGGTAAGAAGTAAGCTTTTTTGTATAACTTCCCAGGGTGGACTGATAAGTGGACACTGTTCATATTCTTTAGGGTCTTCTGGATCTCTTCCTTCTTCAAAGTATGCCATAATAGGATCCATCTAGCATGGCTTGTTATCTATTTCTAAGACTTTCTCTCCATCTAGCAAGCTATGTCCTTGGATAATTCATCATTCACTATTTCTTTCCCTTTTTTCTTATTAGCCTGACTGGGACCAGCTTTATCTATTTTCACAAATCCCTTCAAATATCCTTGTTTAATGAGTCTCTCAATCTCTTATATCAAGGTTCTACACTCATTGGTATCATCCTTATGAGTGGCATGGAACTTGTAATATCTGGCCTAATCTCTCTTCTTTAAGTCTTCTTTAAGGGGCTTTGGTTTTTTCTAGATGTCTTTGTTTTGAAAGGATGCAAACACTACCTTAGGTGCTACTGTTAAGTGGGTTAATTTGGAGATGTCCAGAGTACTCCTGGTGCCCCTCTTTCATTTTTTAGGTCAGACTAGATGTATCCGACATTATCTGCCCTTCTTTCTTCTTTTTTCTCTTTTCAGGTTCAACATCTGCTTCATTGGCCCATTTTCTTTCCAATTGGCTAATTATGTAAGTCTCATCCTGACAGACACACTTCGGGGACAAGGCCATAGCCGCTTCCAATGTTTAAGGAGCTTTCCCACTAAAGGCTCTGAAGTATTCATCATGTATGGTTCCATTCTGTAGTGCCTCTATTTCTCGGGCTTAGTTAAACTGGGTCACCTTTAAGGCTTCCCTATTAAACCTGGCTAAGTAGTCCGTTAAGGACTCTCCTTCACTTTGCTTTACTTGTTCTAATGCTTGTGTGTTCATCTCAGATGGGATACTAGACCCAAATCATTAAAGGAAATTGCCTATTAGCTATTCGAAGTTAGCTATACTCCCTAGCTCAAGTCCATTATACCATCTTGTGGCTGCCCCTTCTAAGGATCCCCTGAAGGCCTTACAATTTACCTCATCACTTGTTGTTTATAATTCCACCGTATGTTTATACTCCATTAAGTGGGCTATGGGGTGTCTCGAGCCATCATACTTCTTGATGGTTGGTGGCTTGAATTTTTCTAGCATATTGAAATCCATGATCTCCTCTACAAATGGTGATTTTAATGCCATGACAAAATTGATATCTCTGAGGGCTCTTTTCTTCTCTTGGCAAATCTCTTCCACTATCTTTCTTACCGCATCCGTTATTTCCTAAGGCTGCTAGTGGCTTAAAGCCTCTTAGTCCCTTCCTCTTCTCCTTCTAGAGTAAGACCTCACTGGGGAGACCCTTCTATTACTGTCTTTGAACTCCCTATAAGAGCATGAACGAACATCTTCTGACCTCATCCTCCTGTTAGGTTCCCTAGCTTTGCTTTCCATTGATCCACTTTTTTCCCCTACTTCCCTTCTTCCTCTAGATTTTTCTCTTTCTTCTTTATTCCCATTCCTTCCACCCTTTCTCCCCTTTGTGCTCCCATCCCTCTAAACTCTTATCCCATTTCCCTCTCTCTCCCTTTGACTTCTCTCAGCACTTGCCTCTATGGAATTCTCTCCTATCACATCTCCTATCACAAACCTTAGCCTGCCTATCGTCACCTCCTTCCCCCTCTCCCCATTTTTCCCATCTCTGTTCCCTATGCTATTAAAGTTGAGGCACTAGTTTGGTGCTCCCCCATTAGCATTTTCTAGGTTTACAAGTAGTCGAGGTTTTGAGGTGGTGGGATCTCTAAACTCCTTGTTGCTTGGAGTAAAGTGGTACAAATTTGCAATGTTTGAGGCAAGTTAATATAAAGAGCACTAAGAATGGGTTGTTGTGCACCATTTGGTTGTGGTGTAGTGGATGGGATTTGGGTAAGTAGGCATTGCAATATTTTCATGGGTGTGAAGTTTTTTGGTGTAGGTATGGTGGCTGTAGGATCTGGGTTTTTGGAAGTATTGGATATATTCCCAATTGGTGTAGTAATGGTTTTAGTGAAAATTTTTCTCAACATTATCTCCCATGTTTGACTGAAATAGTGGTTTTAGACCCAAAAATAGAAGAATTTTGAGATTTAAACTTTCTCAAAGATTCAAATGAACATGAGAATGAGTTCAAACAGATAGCGCAAATTGATGAGAGTGAACACAACCAAAAATTTGGAATCTTTGAGAAAGTGGGTTATCTAGCTTGGAGGCTCTTGATAATGGGCCTGCATATAGAAAAGATGTTTAGAAGGGTCAGGCTTCTTGCCTAGCAAGGACCTTCTGATGCTCAAGTCTGTTATGGGTTTAGTCTTTGGTGTTCTGTGGTGAGAGTTAGGAAGATAATGTTAAGAGGAGTAAATACGATGAAAAAGATAAAGGGAAAAAAGAAGAAGATCATTTACCAGTTAGCGTGGGAGACCTTTTATAGGCCTCTGTCTTATGGATGAGCATATGATCAGACGGTCCTTATACTTTCTTAGTGAAGAAGGTTACCGTTGGATGATGTTGTATGTCAGTTGATGATGTGACACTTGGTAGTTGGCTCAAAAGGTAGAATAGTTCTTATTGTCAGTGTCAAAATGTAACTTTTTCTTGATTTAGGATATTTGGATGGCACGTCCCTGACATAGGCGTGTTGTAGTAGGATGATGTATCATATCTCCGTACCAAGGTAATTAGGCTGATTTCTCATGTACTTATCCAGTTGTCTTTTGGTCCATTATTCTAATTATGGCACGTGTGTACCAAGTGATATGGTCTTAACTTGATCTGTTTAGAAGGCAACTACTTCTTAGAACATTCTTTATCTGAGTTTTTTTATCCACGTTTGGATCTCTTACTAGGATTGGACCCTTCTTTGAAGTAACTTCCTATAGGCTTGGACCTATAATTTGTATTTCAACTATCAAAACCAATTCTATTGTGCAAATTTTGGTTTTAAATCCAATTTAACATAATCCAAAAGAGGGATTTAGCAGTGGGCTTCATGCCTAAAACACTAGCCCAATGATATATAATTAAAATTTGAGAAATTGCAACTGTGGACAGTGAACTTATCCGAAGGATCTCCGAAGGTCTAGCCAATGTGTCCAAAACCAAAAACATGTGGAATCTTGGAATCCGAGGCTGCCACAAGTTGCAATAAACGCCACATTTTTTAAATCATCTCTAGAAAAGTGGCTAGTTTGTACCTAACCCACATGTTTTTATTATATTCTTATTTCTTTTGTTTTATTTTTTTTAATCATATTTTTCGTCTTTAATATTAAGGCTATCATTTTTTTAAAAGTTTTCTTTTATTAATAGGTTTTATAATCAATAATTTAATATTGTAATACTACCAACCTCACCTTGATAACTTGATGGCTATTCTTCAACCTCCAAGGATGTTATGTTATAATCATTATTTTATTTTGTCGGTAGAGAGTTTGTAAAATCAGTTGACCAATACACACCGAAAGTTTCTTCCCTACGGTTTTGCGTTTCATTTTACGACATAAACTCTTTTACCAAATAAAAATAAATATATTGTAGTCAATATTAAAATACAAAAATATATTTTTGACATATAATTATTCATTATTCGTGAAAGGTATCAATAATTAATTTTATAGATGATGAGACAGAAAAAAATTATCCAGTTCGCTTGACCTTTAAACATTTCATTTTAGGAATTTTCTTTTTCGTCAAGATGAACTCTTTTACTAAACAAGTATATTTTTATAAAAAAAAAAGTACTTTTTTTGGCTAAATAATATGTAAGGTAACTTAAATGACTTTCCAAACATATTCTTAATAAGTCTCATAGTAAATTAAATAAATACTTACTAGTATTTTTGATGCACCTTAGACAACCAAATAAGAGTCAGGTCTTCAAAATAGCTATTGCTGAATTAGTCTTGAGTTGTTGGGCTTACAAGAAGAAAGAGAAGAGGTTAGAGGGCCAAACACTATGCCTAAAAAGGACACTCTGATGCTCAAGTTGGTGTTGTAAGATTTGGTTAAAGATCTTTAAAAACTCTGAACCTTGAAGAGCTTAAAGGAAATGAGTTTTGTGGTAAAACTTGCCTTTGAAATGGAGGAGATGATATTTTTATATAGTAGATAATCTCTTTAGTTTTTGAATTTGGAGAGAATTTCAAGGGTAAATGTCATGCTGAAATTAGAATGCGAAAACTACCCATTAGGTATAGTCATTATCTTAGCAATTCATGTACGTTATACATGTTGTGAGGGCTATTTGTAAGGAAAGCCCTATAGATCCTCATGAGTGTTAGGCCTAGATGCGCTGATTTTACATTAGCTATTGGACCTTTTAGGTTACATGCACTATCATCTAGTGGTTAGAACTATATGACATCATGAAGGTTATCTGATGGCTTATTCTTATCTCTTAGCTCAAGTGGACTCTTCAAGGGCTTAAATTTTTGGCATCAGGTAAGGCCTCTAAGGCCCCTTTGACAGGACTTCATTTTTCATCAATCCATTCTTTAAATCATTGGTAGTTTTGCATACAAGCCTTTTAGGCTTCCACGTTAGGTCCATTTCCACTAAGTTCAATTTTACCCGTATTAGAGGACCCATTGTTTTGTGTGATGTGAGGACCTCTAGCTCAAAGCTTTGGCATAACAATATGCCTTCATTGTTCTCAAAGATATCTTCAAATTAAGGGTTTTGCAAAAGATGATTTAGACATCTTTTTATGGCATAATGGTGTGCATCAATGTTCTACATGGCCAATCTGTTGACAACGTAATCTTTTGTGATTCTTACGAGATTACTTGCAACACTATTATGATCTTTCCAAAATAAAGTTTTGTAGTAAGTTTATATAAACTCTCCTTATCTCATCTTTCCTTCATATTCATTGATAACATGTTATTTCGTATGAATTTTTTATATGATTTAATGTGTAATTCTTTGATAAATTGAATTTAATATGTTTATTCTAGTGATGTTTCAGTTCCTTATAGGAATTTCATGCTTTTATATGTCAAGGAATAAATAAGGAGTGATTCGTGGGAGATAAAAAAAGGAGCAATAAAGAGGACACTAAGGTTTTGAAGCCTAATGGCACGATTGGTATTTGTATTGAAACGACCCATGCAGTTGGACGTGTTGAAATGCAATAATTGACTTTTAGACATGGTGACACGACCTATCTCATTCACCCACACAGGTGCAGTCGTGTGGATGATTTCCCCAAGTTTTGAATCATTAGTTTACTATGCTTTGGATCTATAAGGCAATGGGTGTATTGATGTCCACACAGATCTTGTCAATGGGTTGTGTGAATGTATCTGGCTGCTAAAAAGCTGTATTTTGTAGCAGAAAAGGGGAATCTAATTCATACCTTAAAATGAGACTTTAAAAGCTTATGAGACTAGTTTTTAGAGAGATTTGAAGGATGGATTCGAGTTATTTCTTAAAGATTCAATAGTAACAAACAATCAATAGTTTCATATATTTCTTCTCTTTCTATTTTAATTTCAATTAGCTATCATAATGGATTCTTTTACTTTATCTATTGCCTTTATTTTTAGAATTATGAGTAGCTAAATCACTAATCTAGGATTAGGGATGTAGTTGTACAAAATCTTATTATTCTTAATGAATTAATATATTTGAACTTTGCATTGAATATTTTTAATTGTTTTTATCTTAATATTAGGTTTATGTGGCCAATGAATTCTAGATCTCAGAGTTTTAAATCAAAATTACTGAAGTTGACATTTAATCTCTAATCATGGAATTAATTAACTTAGGGTAGGTAATACTTAGGGATAAGATTACTTCTAAGTGGCATCAAAACTAATTTCCATATTGCTTAATGAATTCTTCTATTTCCTAATTTCATGGAGGTAGTTATAAGAGTAAATTGGATATTGGTAAGTTGACTTGGGAGAGCTTTTTACCTAGTTAATGGAAATTAGGTCTAGTATTCATATGTAAAAGGATAGTCTAGAGGGTAACTCTTAGATGTTTATTATTATTGAATTTCATGTACTTATTACAATTGCTTATTTAGTTTTAGTTTGATACTTGACTCAGATTTCATAGTCTAAATAACAGTTAAAACATAAACTTGATACCTGCATTCCTTCACTTGGGAGATGATACTCTATACTCATCATTAGACTATAGGCATGACCTGTATACTTACAAAAATGACCTATCAAGTTTTTGGCGCCATTGCATGGAAGGAAATTGTACAATATCAAAATAGTGAATAGACTATTAATTTGGACATTCTTCTTAATAATATCTAATATTTCATTTGAAAATAGAATGATAAGAATGCTCAACTAGTGGAATACAACCCAAAAATTGAAAGTACCTACAGGAGGTTGAATAGGGAAAGAAGGGAATGATTAAGGAGAGAGTAATAAGAGGTTGATGTAGGAGGTCTCTTTGATCTTATTAATTCAAAAGAAGAAGTTGACAATCAAAGAGCAGAGGAGGTAGCTATGGATGAATATATAACTTTGATGGATTATGTTATGCCTTCTTTAGCTGCTTTGTCTAGCATCTAGAGGCCAGATGTAAATGTTAACAATTTTGAGCTAAAGTCAGCTCTAATTCAAATGGTTCAACAATCTTAGTTCAGAGGATGACTTATGGAGGATGCTAATGTGCATCTTTCCAATTTCTTGGAAATTTGCAATATTATTAATGTAAATGGTGCTATAAATGGTGCAATAAGGTTACAACTTTTCCATTTTCACTAAGGCATATGGCAAAGGTTGGCTATAATCTCAAGCACCAGGTCCTTCACAACTTGTGAAGGGTTGACTAATTCTTTTGTAGGTAAGTGTTTTCCACTAGGAAAGATAACAAGGTTAAGGAATGAGATCACAAACTTCTCCATGTATAATAGGGAATCACTTTTTGAAGCTTAGGAAAGATACCAAGAGCTATAGAGGAAGTGTCCACATCATAGGTTTTTAGAGTGGATGATTATTCATTCTTTAATAATGGGTTGACACATCAATTTCAGAGTTTAATTGATGCAGGTGGGAGTAATTTTATGAAAAATAAAGAAGATAAGGCTTTTGAGTTGCTAGAAGAGTTGGTTGTAAATAATTATTATTAGGCTAATGAAAGGAGTCATATAAGAAGAATGGTTGGAGTGTATGAGGTTGACAACATAGGTATGTTGACTGAAAAGTTAGATGCCTTGATTAAGGCATTAGAAAGGGTTAGTATGTTTACTAATCCCCAAATGATGATGGTTTATGAGACTTGCGGAGGTGGGCACTTGATGGCTGAGTGTCATGGTTATGAGTAAGCAAATTTTGTTAGCATCCTTCAAGGCAATATAACAATCCATTCTCCAATACCTAGAATCTTGGTTGGAGAAATTATCCAAATTTGTCTTGAGGATGTCAAGGGAATCAAAGATAACCATATTAGAACACCTATCCGCTAAGGAATCAACAATATGCTCCTACACAGCATGAAGATGTGAGGTCCCGCCCGAGCCCGTGGACTGCTAGCTCGTCTCCAGTTTTGGCCTCAAGGAAACCGACCACGTGGGATTATATTGCTTATGGTGTTGGGATTTTGGCAGGTCCCATTTTAGGTGAACTCCTTATAAGTCCGTTGGATGCAAGTGTGAAGGTGTGAGTCACCACTTAATTTTTAGAAAACATATTAATTTTCATGGTAATTAATAGACCAGTTAACTCCATTTTAGAAAATTTGACATTTTGCCCAATTTTAAGGAAAATACGAGCCTCAAACCAAAGGTGGATTCGGAGACTCCTGGTTGATAAAAACATATTTAGAAAATTGATTTTTATTTTCTAAATAATTTTGGCTTAAATATCTTATATGAATTTGGCTAAAATAGATTTTTGTGCTTGCATGGCATATTTTTTGTAATGTATGAACATATATAGCATGCTAGAATGATGTGTGTATAGTTATATGTTATGAATGACAGATATAAAGCAAAAGTGATAAAATGGCAGAAAATAACATGGGTCCTTCCTTTGGCCCTAATGGTACTAGGGAAGACACTTATCCTCAAAAGCATATCTAAGTAATAAAGCGATAAAATAAATAAATTACATATGAAAATAACCAAACAAAGGGGATCCTTTCTCCAATCCAAAGAATCTGGGAAAGGCACATATTCTCCAAATAATTAAAGAACTAGGAAAAATAATAATAATACAAATGATGAATAGAAAATACATAGAAATAAATCTGAATAAAAATAAATAAATAAAGAAAAATAAGAAAAAATGAATTTTGGAGTTACAACCGTAGAATGGCTTGCCGGTGTATCCCTTGGAATAGAAATCAAACTCCACATCGTTCTCCCTTCTCGCGAAGTGTGGGATTGTTCTGAGAAACAATGGTTTGGTTGGTTGTGTATTCAGAAGTTAATTCATTTTAATTTGAAAAAAAATTAGCCAAAAATGTCATTAATCAGTTCTGGATTTGATTAATAAAAAAAATTAGATTTTGATTGTATGAAATTACCTAAGTCAGTTTTTAGGTCTTTAATGAAGAACTAAATTAAATACTTTACCATTCGAATGTATTACCTTTAACTTTTAGGGCTTCGAAATAGGTGGTTGGAATGGTTTGACGAAGTCGGAACGGGTCTCTGTTGCGTTTGGAGAAGTCTGTCTAGAGATTGGTCTTGAATTGACTCAGAAACGTCACCTTGAATACTGATCAAAATTGGAATGTCTGGTGTTTTTAATTTAAATTTAGGAAAAGTTTCAGTGTTTAGGGCTATTTCAAAAGTATTTTGGCAAAGCTTCGACATTTGAGAGTTTTGAAAAAGGGGGTCCTGAACTGAGTGTCGGAGGGACGAATTTATAGAAAATCATGTTGAAAAATTTAAAAAAGTGGACCCAATGCGTTAGCCCCCAAATGCATGCGTTAGGGCCAAAAAGCATACTTTGGCCTTAAGCACATGTGTTTGGTCTGTAACACGTGAGTTTTAGGCTCTAACACATGGGTCTGGTTCGTAAAGTCCGATCCAGTCCGATTCAGTTCAATTTTTTGGGATTTTGAGGTCATTTCAAGTTCGATTTGAGCATGGTTTTAAATCTATGGGCTCGTATTGATGAGCCAGATTTAATGGTGCAAAAATATGGGTTCACAGCTGCCCCCTCATCTGAATTAGTTTCAAGCAGAAGGTGATTTTGATGATGATGAACCCACAGGTGCCTTGTCAGATCTTGGGCTTGTGATGATGATGCTATGTCAGTCTCTAGACTTGTGGTAATGTCGTGTCAGATTCTAGGCCTAAGTTGGGGATGCTAAACATTGCAATTGTCATGTTGATCTCGGTGACCATGCTCTATGAACTTATGGGTTTGTTAGATTTTGAAGTTGTGCCATAGGAGGCTTTGACTTCGTCAGATTCTGAGCTTTGACAGATAGTTATAGTACCTTTACATTCGGGGGAAAGGACCTTTTCAAGAGAATGCCTCTAGGAACATGTTGAATGATGATAGAATTTGAAGGGAAATTAATTCTGAGTATGGCCTATTGTGGGTCTTTATTTTGTAAAAACTTTGTATTTTGTAAAACTCACTTTTTGCTAAAATTGTATTGCATTTTGCTCATGAAAATTTATTTTTGAGAAATAGAATATTTTATGAATTGCCCCCACAGATGGAGTCATACTTCAGCCACATGATGTATTGTTGGTACAAGAATTTGAACCAAGTGAGCAGAATCAACATTGGTAAATATTGGATAAGTGTTTTGCCGATGCTCAAGGGTGTCAAAATTGACTGGGATTTTTTGAATGCATGTATCAGATTTTGGGATTGTGACCACTTTTTTTGATTCGAAGCTGGCATAGATGAGATGTGTCCAACTTTTGAGGAGTTTTTAGATTTGCTTGGCATAAACCCCAAGTTTGATCTGGTTGTTCTAGTAAAAAAGGGTAGTTTAACTCTTTTAAAAAGATTTTAGATTTGAGCACAGAGGTTGCTTCTAATATGTTGAAGGATGATTTTGTAGACCTGCTGGCTTTGGCCAACATGTTCTGAGATGATTCAAATGATCTGGTTTGGTCAGCTAGGAGGCTGAAGGCCTATGCATTTGGTTTGATTGGGGGCTATATTTTTATGGGTCTAGTTGGATGGGGTGATGCCAAGGTGGATGAGCTGATACCCCAAATGAGTGAAAGGAAGTTGATTGCTTGTATGATTTTGGCTAAGACACTACTGAGACTTGATCGTCATTGTGGCATGACAGAGCCTTAGACTGTTAGCTCTATTCTATTCTAGGTATTTAGACCCTTTCCATATTCTTTTCTGTTTTAGCATCTATAAGGCCGTTTTGACTTTTATGGCTCTTTTTAGATTTGGTTGAAAGACTATCTCAATATCATTCTTGGTCCTGAGTCACCATATTATATTACTTTATGGTATCGTACTAGGAGGATTGTTATTCATTTTCCTAATGAGAAGGGCTAAATTAGCTGGCTGATGGAATTGAGTCATTCTAATTTACTTTGGAGACCCGAGTGGTATACGATCAAGTAATTTATACCGAGGAGTTAGGGGGTTTCAAGCATGTGTATCTGTTTGGTTTCAAGTAGGTGACTTGGTATTAGGATACTCGAGTTCATCTCCAGATGGGACATGATTGAGATGGTCTCCCTAATGGTCCACTTTTTGAAGTAACTACAGTGAATGATCCAATGGCTAGAGCGGTTCTTCCCCATTGGATTCGAGACTTTACAAGGGCGATGGTGATTCCAAGCGATGATTATGGCAAGCTCCAAGAGTACCTCGGATGGTGGATTAAAGTATTTTGACCAAATGAGAAAGCAAAACGATATGCCCTTTTGACTGAGATTAAGGAGTGAGTATGAGTTTATACTTAGGAAAATAAGACTTTTGTTTATTTTGATTTCTAGTTATTTTTTAATTCTTGTTTCAAGCTTTTTATTTTGGATATTCCAAAAGATGAATAAGACCTCAATAAAATGTATTTTTATTTTATTAAGCTCTTATTTTTTTTCCTAAGTTGTCTTTTTAGGTTTTCAGCATAGTGAGCTGCCGTGATTGTTGCCTTGACTACCTTTTCGATTTTCAGTCTAGCAGGTCGTATCCTAAATTTTGCCTAAGCTGCCCACTTGGATTTTTAGCTTAGTGTGTTTCATTCTTTTTTTATTTTTGTTTTTATATTTTTACTCTTGCAAGCAATGTTAAAGAGTCTAAAAAGAATGAAACTTTGATTTTTATTTAATGATTCAGACCATGCTTGTAAAGGCTTCCTACGTATCTCCTTAAAATAGTGTGAACCCTTAATTTTGCACCTCCAAAATTACTGGTTACCTCATGACTCTCAAAGGTTTGGGAACACAATGTGGTCAAGGGGCAGTGCCCCTTGTTGTAATACAATTTCTAGAACAAATTTTCTTGAGCAAAATGCAATACAATTTCTAGAAAATCTAAAATTTCTTACAAAAAACAAAGTTTTGCAAAGTTTTTATAAAATAAAGACCCATAGCGGGCCATACTCAGCATGCATCTTCCTCTAAATCGTGGTATCTTCTAACACATATCTTGGGGATCCTGTCGAAGGAGCCTTCACCCACAATACAAAGGTACTACAACTACCTGTCAAAGCTCAAAATTTGGGAAGGTCAAAGCTTCACATGATACAACTTCAACATCTAACAAGCCCATAAGTTTCTATGGTGTGATCATCAAGATTCGTATGATGATTACAATATTTGGGATCCCCAACTTGGCACTGTTGTAAGACTAGAAGCTGACATGGCATAAGTCTAGAATCTGACATGGCGATAAGCCCATAATTCAACATGGCATAGCCATAAGCTAACATAACATTGTCATAAGACCAAAAACTAATATGGCATCGTCACAAGCCCAGAATCTGACATGACACCTATGAGTTTACTATCATCAGAATCATCTTTTACTCGAAGGTAATTAAGATGAGAGGATAGCTGTGAACTATTAATTTTGCACCTCCAGAATTGTCAGTTGTTTCATGACTCTCAAAGGTTTGGAAACACAACAGTGCCCCTTGTTGCATTCGGGGTAACTCCTGAGATAAAAATTTTAAATTATAAAGGTTACATGGAAAATTTTACATATCCTGACATATTTTCAAGGAAATTCCCATTTTTTGCACCACTAAATTTGGTCCATTAATACAAGCCCAACGGTTCAAACCACGCTCAATTCAGACCTCAAACGGACCCATAAAAGTAAAAAAATTGAATCAAATCATACTAGACCGGACCCAGACATTCAGGCTAAAGTGCATGCTTTTGGCCCAAACGTGCACGTTTGGAGCCAAAAGCACACGTTTGGCCCAAACCACATGCGTTTGGTTCCAAACGCACACATTTTGTTTTTTTCCCGAATTTTCCGACTTAGTTTTCTTTAAATTTGACCCTCCATAACAGTTTTAAGGTTCACCCTTTTTTATGATTTTCAGAACTTTTCCAATTTTTAGTACACCTTTTTTCAGACTTACAGACAATTATCAACCCCTAAGCATGATTCTAAACACAAGAATTACCATATTTTCATATTTTTTGTTCTAGACATTCAGATTCATCAAGCCTTCAGACAAACCTATCCCGAAGCCTTACAAACCAAAGGTAGTTTCAGTACAGTATTTCTTATTCTTTAGATTCTAAATTAAGTCATGAACCTGATTAGGCCATTTTTATGATGCTAAACTCATTTTCAAAAATAACTGAATTAAGCCCTTAAATCTGAAATACAACATTTTTCTTATCAAAACTCCATTTTTCATAAAAATGATTATGATTAAAGCCCTAAAATAAGCTTAGGCAATCACATTCTCAAAATCCTTTTTTCATTAATTAAAATGTTAAATGGATTAATAACTTAAAATGTTAAATGGATTAATAACTTACTTGGTTAATTGTTTATTAAATAAAACTAATTAGCTTCTGAACGAACCAAACCACCCACTTGTTTATCAGAACAATCCCACCATTTGCGAGAAGGAAAAACGACGTGGGGTTTGATTCTCATTCAACAGAATATGATGGCAAGCCTATTTCACATGCTTCAACTCCAAAATATATTTTCTTTATATATTTTTTGTTTATTTATTTTACCATTTTGTTATTAGCACCTGTTCCATTTTATGTTTTGCTGTAATTGTTCATATTGTTATTATATCTGTTTGGAACTTGTATTGGGGAATGTATGCCTTTCTCAGATCCTTGTGGGCTGGAGAAGGGATCCCCTGTGCATGTTTTGATTTTTTATTAGGGATGTTTGCTTTCCCTAAAACCTACAGTGGGCTAGAAGAAGGATCTCTATTTAATCTTTTCACTTTTATCACTTTATGGATGTCATGCAAATAATAGCCTGTTCATGCATCATAAATTGCCATGCTTAACTGCTCTTGCATCATTAAGGTATGCCATGCATATACGAAAATCACATTTTTATTTGAAGCCATATTTTTCTTAAGCCAAAGCTAATTAGTAAATTGGAAAATCCTTTTCTAAAGTTGTTTTTATCAAATCATGATGGTTTGAGGGCTAGCCTTTTTAAAATAATTGGGCAAAATCATTTTCTAAAATGGAGATTTACAAAAAGTTTCTTTATCACCTAAGGAAAAACTATTTTCTTAAAGATTAGGTAGCGACTCTAAACACATCACACATGCACACCAACGAACAATATGGGGTGTACAAATGTGGGACTTGTCTACAATTGTGACACCATGCGCAATATGACCCCTAATGGTCATTTTGTTCGAGCCATAACTCGAAGGCACGCTGAGAATTCCCGTGGGCTCGAACGGGGCCTCATAAATAGATTTTTGAAAAATGAAAAACATGGTAATTTTTGGAGAATTAAGTATACATAGCTCTTATTATAGATATGTGATGTCTGAATGCATGCTCATGCAACAAGAACACTTGAGTAGTATGTCTTGAGCTAGTGGTAGGATGACTGAATTCATTGCCATAGACGTCTCTACCGTTCATGATTTCTTTTATGATGTAAGGTCCACTCAAAGAAGGTCTGAATTTTCCTCATGGATCTTGTACTACTTGTCTAATTTCTTTAATGATGAGATCACCTTCTTAGAGGTTGTATTCCTTGACTCTTTTGTTGAAAAGCCTTGTAAGTCTCAATTGGTAATTCTGAGTCTGGTGAAGGGCTTCTAACCTTTTCTCATTGATCAGGTTGAGTTGGTCATAGTAAGCCTGTTCCCAATCAAGTTAGAAATTTGTGCCTCTTGAAGAACTCTTGCTACTTGAATTCTAACTATATAATTAGGACTGTTTCCATTCCATAGTCCAATGAGTAAGGTGTGGCACTGGTAGTTGACTTGTATGTGGTTTTGTACCTAAGGAGGGCATTTGGCAAGTGCAGATGCCAAAATTTGTGGTTACTGATCATTTTCTGAAAGATGTTCCTTAAGGCTTTATTGTTAGCCTCAACTGCCTCGTTGGGCTGAGGTATGTAAGGAGAAGACCAATGGTATTGTATCTTTTCCTTTTCAGAAGAACAATCATCTCCTTCTGGAAGTGGGAACCATTGTCTGAAATGATTTTGTGCAGGACACCATACCTCGTAATGATGTTCGTCTTGATGAATTGAGCCACCTTCTTTGAGTCAGAACTTGGTAAGGTGCAGCCTCCACCTATTTGGTGAAATAGTAAATGGACACCAGGATGTATTCATGGCTGATAGATGATTTTGGTGAAATTTTACTGATGACATCTGTGCCTTAAATGGTGAAGGGACAAGGAGTTGAGATCAAATTAAGTGGAGAAGAGGGGAGCTTTTGAAGCTTGGCATATTCTTGACATTTATGGTGTCTCCGGGCAAATCGTGCATAGTCTTCATTCATAGTGAACCAGTAATATCCTTGGTTCATGATTTTGTAGGATAAAGCCCATCCATTCATATGGGTACCTTCTTTCCCATCATGGATTTCTTCTATGATTTTGTTGGCTTCTTCCTTAGAAACACACCTTAGGTGGATGTCGTTCCAAGTTTTCTTATATAGAATGTCACCTCTTGGATATATCCACTAGTTATCCATCTTATGGTTCTTTTTTCAGACTTGAAGGCTCCTTTTGGATAAGAACCCTTTGCAAGGTAGTTATAGATGTCCCAGTACAAAGGCTTCTGTTTGACTTCTTAAATACTTAGGAAGTGGGATTGAAAACTTGGTTCATGTTTGATGCTTATCGAAATAGGATGGATCTCGTATTTCTAACATGGATGCAAGAGTTGCCAGTGCATCAACAAATTTATTTTGTGTTCTTAAAAATTGTGAAAAGACAAAGCATCAAAGCTGGCTGTTAATTCTTCGAGTCGTTTATGTTAAGGAACCACCAGCTCCTCTTTGATTCTCCATTTTTCTAATGATTGAGAAACTATGAGGTTTGAATCTTCATAAGCCTCTAGGTTCTTAATGCTAATATGAATAGTTACTTCTAATCCAGAGACACAGGCTTCATACTCAGCTTCATTGTTTGTTACCTCGAAATTCAATTTAATTACTAGAGGTTAGCTTTCCCCGATAGGCATAAGGAACACGGTCCTAACACCATATCCTTTATTATTGGTTGCTTCCATCAAAGAATAGTTTACATGGTTGATTTTGGATGAATAAAATGTCCTCATTAGGGAATTATGGTTCTTCCCAATGATCGTCTGTCGGGGAGGCAACCAATTGATCGGCAATGACACTACCCTTAATGGCTTTCCTTTGAATATACTTGAGATCATGATTATAGGCTGCCAAGGCTGCCATCCATCTAGCCATTTTACTGTGAAGGATGGGTTTCTTCATGAGGTACTTGATTAGACTATTATCAGTAAGGACATGTGTGATGTATGTCCCTAGATAATGTCTTAGTTTATGACATACCCATACCATAGCCAGGTAGAGCTTCTCAATATAACTGTATTTGAGCTCGTGTGTCAACATCCTCTTTCTCAAATAGTATATGGAATTTTCCTTGTTGGAAACTAATGCATTTTGTGATAACATGCACTCATAGCTTCATCAGTGACTGTCAGGTAGAGCAGCAATGGCTTGCCCATCCTAGGACACTGGAGAACTGGTAAATTTAAGAGGTACTTCTTGATTTGTCAAAAGGTATTTTAACATTCCTTGTTTTGCTGCTTAGAGGAATTCTTCTTCTATAGATTGAATATAGGACCATAGGTGTCTGTCAACTAGTGGATGAATTGACTGATTTATCGGAGGTGACCCAGGAACCACCTTATCTCCTTTTCTATTTTAGGAGGTGGCATGTTAACGATTAATTTAGACTTAGAGGGGTCAATGTCAATTCCTTTCTCACTGATCATGTGACCGATGAATACCATAGATGAGGCTCT
>CAOJBK010273542.1:0-10529 GCA_948294925.1 Codiaeum variegatum | reverse complement strand
ATGACACACTGACATTGGGGTTGCGGTTTCACCTTTTCAACCCGGACATAGCTTGGCTCCAGGCATATCGAGTGCCTATTGCACAGCTCCACCATAACTCCTGAAAAATCCTCAGGGGCCTGTAAATGATGGCGTACTGGCTATGGACCGATCTATCAGTGCCCGTCATACAACACTATACAAGGTCGTCCCTGTAAGAGGGCTGGACTGGTGCCACTTGCAGGAACTTGATAACAAAAAGTGTTTTGACCTTCCTTCCTCCCTGAAGGCCACCTAGAAGCAAAATTACTTCTTCGTGTATCACGACAATTTGGCTGATCTTCCCAAGAAATGGAATGAAGACATCCATGTCTTTCACTAGAGGCATGTTCTTATTCTTAACAGTGATGAAACGGACAATCTGAGGTAAATACTAAAATGGGTAGGGGAGTATGGGAAGTATGACTGTCGATTCCTGGTGGAAGCATGGTACACAGAGAAGATAGTAGATAAACTAGAGTGTCAGATCAACCCATATAGGGGTACTGATCTCTTTCCTTTGTGTTTTATGTTCCCTAATTGTACTAATTGACTTCTCACCTCTTTTTTGTTGTAGATATGTCTACCATCTAAAAGAAGATGAAAGAAATAAAGGCCTTGGTGGCCCAATGAGCTTAAGCCCAAGAGACCAGACTTCCTACTCCAGCTGAGAGTTCAAATCCTCACCCCACTGAGCAAATGCAAACAGGGGATGAACTAGACATTGTACATGCCCCAACCAATGATCATCCTGCTACTGTGGCCATTTCTTCGGAAGAGGAGGAGGATTTTCTAGTGGATCCTCCCTCTACAGCTAGTTCCAAGCGACCAAAGGAAGAATCGTCCATATTGGAGCTGACGTGACCACTATAGGTACTTGTTCTTCTTCCAGGGGTGCTTTAGCTAGCATCCTTGTCCAAAATTTTAGCCCCAATGCCAGCTTAGGGGACCACCAAATTGCGAGGAAGGTGGTTGGCACTCTCATTCCTCCTACAGATCTATAGCAGCTTGATGCCATGATAGATGAAGAGATGGGAGCCGAAGGTTGTAGTAAGGCTCTAGTGGTATATGTCTCGCACTCCCTTTCCTTGAATATGTCTATATGTATTTTGCTGATCTCTTCTTCTTCTCTTTTTTTTTTTTTAATATCTTTACCTGGCTGAGTTTGTATTAGCTTAGAGTACTTCTTTAGCTCTCTGTTATGTGAGCTTAAAGGTCGAGAAGGAGGCCCTGGCCAAAGAGAGGGCAGTTTTCAGAAGAGCTTCGGTGAAGCAAGGATCGTGGTTGAACATCAAGTCAAAGAGTTTAAAAGCCTGAAGAAAGCCTTTAATGAGCCTCGAGATGAGTTGGGGAGAAGGAGATAGAGCCTTGAGAAATAATTAAAGGGGGCGAAGAAAGATCTTGAAGGTACGAAGAGCGATTTGGCTTCCAAAACAACTGAAGTTGAATGTCAGTTAACAAAAGTTGATCGCCTGAAAAACCAAAGTGTAGACTGGCTACTTACCTTTGGTAAACAGTTGGCAGATGAGGCGATGAAGAAGTTCTGACCTGATGCTGCCTTTTTATTAATATCGAGCCTACGAAGAGCATTTTTACCACAACTCCTAAATCTACCAGCTCTCGGCCTCCAATTCCTCAAGACTGACCCCTCTACCCTAATTTACCATTATTTTATAACTCGAGGCTGATGTTGGGAGCTCGCCTTTTCTCATCTTTTGTACTTACCTTTTCATGGAATGAACTACATATATTTCTTATTTGGCCTTGTTTATGTTCATATTCTTATTCCTATTTTTGAGCGAGCTATATGCCTTTTACTATTTCTTATTCCTATTGGGAAGATCTTCGGATCGTTCTACTATTGGGACGATATTAGGATCACTCTTTTTACGTAGATGATCTTTGGATCGGTCATTTATTTGGATGATCTTAGGATAGTACTTTTATTGACACGATCTTTGGATCGTTTATTATTGACACGATCTTTGGATCGTTCTTTTATTTGGACGATCTTATGATCGTTCTTTTATGGGGACAATATTTGGATTGCTTTTTTATATATCAATATTCAGGTGAGAAATTTAACTTTAATAGTTGGCTCCCCCTCTCAACTGAATCTTGGCTCCGCTCCTAGTAGCAAGTTAGTAATTTGGTAAATTCTATAATGGAGGGAAGGGGTTTCTTGTTAACTAACTTATTAAATGAAGCTACATCATCATCATCAGTTCAAGTGAAATGGAAATGAGAAGCAGAGTGAAAGGACTGAGAGTTAGAAATCGAACCCATTTTCATTTGTAGTTGAAACGGTGAAACTAAGAAGCTATTAATGAATATCCATCTTCGCGTATCCATCATCATCTTCATGGTCTCCTTCTTCAACATTTTGAGATTGAAACGAAATTAGGGATTGGATTTTTGGTACAGTAATGAGAGAGTAATCAACACAACACTGTAACAAATGGCACCCAAAACTAGCTCAAAAGTAGAGTTATTTGACGCTTCAGATGACCGGCTACCTATCAAGGTGGGCAATGGTTCGGTTCTGAACTGAATTGGATTAACTGAAATTTTTTTAATTTCTAAAAACCCAACCGATATATTACATTAATCAAAAATCAATTTTTTAAATTCTTAAAAATCAAACAATTTTAATAAAAAATCAGTTTAGTCACCGAAATAACCAGAAATGTATAATATAAATTATAAAAAAATAATAAATAAAAATTTGAATTTTCAATTATTTTGGTAAAAATTTTATCAAAAAATGAACCAAAAACTGAACACCGAAATAATAAAATTCTCAAAGCAAACCAAACCAAAATGTTTTAACCATTTTAACTAAACTAGTTTATAATTTTGATTCAGTCACCAAATCAACCAAAAAAATTTTAGTTTTTGCCTACCCTTCAACTGGTGAAAAGCTACTTTTTTTTTTTAATTTCTTTTTCGTGAAAAAGCTATTTTTTTTATTGAGTTAATTATTTTCTTGGGATAAGGTACATTTTGACTCCTAACGTTTGGTCTGCAGAACATATAACCCCCTATTCTTTTTTTCGTCTCATTTAAACACAAATATTTGAATTAAGGAACATTTAAGCCCCTATTTAACTGGACTATCTAATTGTCTAAACTGAAAAATCATGATCTAATTAAGGACCACAAAGGAAGAGGAAGAGGACGAAAAAGAAAAGAAGAAGAATACGAGAGAGAGAGAGAGAGAGAGAGAGAGAGAGAGAGAGAGAGAATGAAAATTTGTTAGTGTATAATAGAAAGAGAGTGAAGAAGATCATGTATGTACAATTATGTTACAACAACTTATATACTAAAGTTATTAGTGTGAAACTAAATTAATACACGTGGCATTACTTAAACACCACTCTAACTAACTTTAATACACACATAATCAGCTCATTTTAGCTCATTAGACACTACATCTGACTTATATCTGCAAACACATGTCCTCAACTTGATGGTATGATCTCAACATTAAGCTTTCACAGAATGTTATATGCTTAAGATAACATAGCCCTTTGTGAAAAATTAGCTAGTTGATCCTTTGAAGACACAAATTGTAGCTTGATTGTTCCATCTTTAACCTTTTCTTTAGTAAAATGGACACCAGCTTCAACATGTTTCATCTTAGAATGATGTACTGGGGTTGTAGCAAGAGCCGGAGCTGAAATATTATCATAGTGAAGTGTTGGAACTTCAGTTAATGAAACATTGAGATCCTTAAGCACGTGACATAACCATTAAACATCTGAAGTTGTATCTGCCATTGCCTTGTACTCAGCTTCTATACTGGACCTTGAGACACACTATTACACCATGAAATTGGTGAATTATTAAGCAAAATCACATAACCAGGTGTAGACCTCCTGTCATTTGGATCTCCAACCCAATCAGCATCACTGAAGGCCCTTATTTTCAAATTTGTTCCATTTCCTTTACCATGTTGCAATACAATCCGAACATCCAAAGAACCCTCAACATACATGAGAATTCTTTTAACTACAATCATATGATGCTGAGAAGGATTATGCAAAAACTGACATAAAGTATTCACACTGTATGTAATATCAAGTCTTGTGAAATTTAAATAGTACAAGCATCCCACTAACTTCCTGAATTGATGTGCTTTTGTATCAGTTAAAAATGGTCCTTCTTCCTTTAGCAATTTCACACTAGCCTAACTAGGTGTTAAATGTGTATTACATCCACTCAACCCTGCCTTTTTAATAAGATCTCTAGCATATTTAGTTTGAGATAGAAAAATTCCCTCACCATCTTGTAAATACTTAATCTCTATAGAAAAATCCCCTCACCATCTTGTAGATACTTAATCTCCAATCCGAAAAAGTAATGCATTTTCCCCATATCTGACATTTCAAACTCTTGTTGTAAAAACACTTTAATATGATATATAAAGTTGTCATTATTGTTATTAATGATTATGTCATCTACATATAAAAATAGATACACACGAGATCCCTCAAACTCAATAATAAATAAAATTGGATCAACAGATGAAACTGTGAATCTCAGTGATGATAAAAAGGCAGTTAAACTTTCATTTTAAGCTCTTAGAGCTAGCTTTAACCCACATAAAGACTTGTACAACCTGTAAACAAATTCAAGATGTTCCTTATCCTTAAAGCCACTAGGTTGTGCCATGTACACCTCCTCCTTTAAATAACCATTCAGAAAAGCATTTTAAGGCATTTTAACATCAAGATGATGCAAATGCCAACCATAATGTACAGCTAAACCCAAAAGCAATCTCACAGTTGTATGTTTCACTGCTAGTGAGAAAGTCCCCTTAAAGTCCACTCCATGTTCTTCGGTAAATCCTCTAGCAACCAATTTGGCTTTGTGCCTAGAAATACTCCCATCTGCATTCCTTTTAATTCTAAATACCCATTTATAAGTCACAACATTCTTATCAAGGGACAGTGGTACTAATGACCAAGTCTTCCGTGCATACAAAGCATTCATTTCAGTTTGCATTACTTGTTTCTAAGCTAAACTATGCAAGGCAACTTTATAACTAGAAGGTTTAATTTCTAACAAAGAATCTTCAACTTCTTCTTTCATATTATTATCAACATCACAGTGAAAACCAATTGGAATATCTTCAACTTCTTCATGCATATTATTAGAAACAACATTGTGAACACCTACTGCATCAGCTGTTGGAGTAACATTTTCCTGTACACCACCTATTACCACACCTATAAAGGCCTTCTTTTTAGAATTACTTGCCTTTTCTCTAGTCACCATTGGATGAACATTAAACTGGTGAACCAAAGATGACTTAACAGGAAGATCTAAAGTATTCAGACAACTTTCATCAGAAAAAGCTACAACTGCTACTTCTCTAGTACCAGACTGACAATGAGACATAGCACTAGTTATCAGAACATCTACCAATATAGGACTAGAACTAGAATTAGTAACATTATCCTATATGTGATTACCATAGATAATACTATCAATATTTTCATCAGAAGAAGAAGTTGCTAACAAATCCACATTGTGGTGAAGTAGAGGATTATATTGTTGATGCTGAAAGAGATGGACTAGAATTAATAGGAGACTAAGAAGAGCCATTTTGATGAGAAGAATAATGATTTGTCATAGTAATAGTAGTTGGTGCTATAGTCTGAGTAGGAGCTGAAATTAAATGAGTACTATTATTAGAGGAACACTAAACTGAAGAATGATCAGGAAGCACTGGACTGGCATAAGGAAACTTAGTCTCATCAAAGAGAACATGTCTTGAAATAATTACTCTTTTAGAAGACTTATGATAGTTAATGAACCCTTTATACCTATAAGCAAACCCTAAAAAGACACACATATCTGATTTTGGTTGTAATTTGTTAGAATTATAAGGAACCAGAAGAGGATAAGAAGCACATCTAGAAACTTCAATATGATCCAGACTGGGAGCTTTACCAAATAACTTCTCAAAAGGAGGAATTTTTAACAACACACGAGTTGGCATTCTATTTATCACATATACTGCAAATGCACAAGCATGATACCGAAACATAGTAGGCATTGCAGCTTGTTGTAACAAAGTAACAGTTGTTTTTGCAATATGCCTATTTTGTCTCTCAACAACACTATTTTGGTGAGGGGTATAAGGACAAGACACTTGATGAATAACACCCTTCATATTTAAAAAATATTTAAATTCATTGCTTATGAACTCACCTCTTCCATCAGTTCTGAACTGCTTAATTGAACATTCAAATTGAGTTTGCACATAAGCATAAAAATTCTTAAAGTGCATATAAACTTCAGCTTTATTAAATAAAGGCAAAATCTTTTTTTCTACCGCATTGTAAAAAATAAAGGGTATTTTAATCTTTTTATACATTTATTTTTTTAAACTTCTGAAGTGATTACGTGACATCTGAAGTGGCATGTCACATCATCAACAAATAACTATGTCAGCATGCCATATAGGCACAAGCAGCTGCCCGAAAGACCCATGGTAGAAATTAAAGTGGTCGATTAGATGGATGGTCACTTTGAAAGTTGAAATACTAAGTGGTAGATATGAAAAAATGAGTATACAACGAGGTAGAAGAAAAGGTTTTACCTTTATTTAATAAGCCAATTTTTCTTCATTATATACTACATAACAATGAAACAAATAACTATACATAAAAAGATATAACCATTGATTAAAAAAAGGCATAGTAATTCTTTTTGGGGGAAAATATAGAATATAGAATCATTTTATTGAGAAAAAAAAGATAAAATTATTTTCAATTCCTCATTCTCATAATTCAGGAAGTGTTCTTTTTTTCAAAAAAAAAAATCATATTATGTTCAATATTTTTTTTTATAAATTAGTTCAATACTAGAAAGGTACGTTTGATAAATTTGTCAAGAGTAATACAAAATATGTAAGCTTAAGTAAAAGCTTACTTTAATAAGTTGCATAAAGTCTCAAGTTGGATTGAGTTGGCCCTGTTATTTAGGTATTCGAAGCAAATTCACTAAGCTACTCATTTCTACGACACCCTCTAGACATTGAAGTTGGCTACTATAGCCATGATTACTATCACTTTAGCCTTCCTCGTTGGGTTGCTCCTCTCTCCCCGGCCCATTGCTTTGATCCACTGAAAAACACGAACTCCGAAGCCCTAGTGGCTTAAGAAATGGATTTCTCTTGTCTCTTATTGATTGAAGCTTCTTCAGGTCCCCTTGTTAGGCAGGCTATGTCTCCATTAAAGCGTCATTTAATAGCAAACCTTGTGGCTTAGTTCCCTCCGTCCTCTTAATAAAATTTTGTAAATACCTCTGCTTGATGAGTCATTCTATCTCCTCCATCAAGAGCATCATATGTTTGTTGTGTGGCCATCTGTGTTGTGAAATTTACACCGCAAGGATTTATCCCTATTGTTAGCACCCTTAGTGATGGGCCTTGGCTTCTTCCATATTGGTTGATCCTGAAAGGCGATGAACATTGTCTCTGGATACACATTTAGAGGTGTCAACTTTGAGGGGTCATATCTCTCCCTCTGAGGTGCTTCCTTTGGCTTAACTTACGAGCTCTAGCCCCTCCAGAGCCTGTTCCTCCGAAGGTTTCTATCTTCCCAGTTCGCTTCTAGGAGGAATTGCCTTCATCTATCATCCTCTTTTTGTAAAATATGTTCTCTTTGAATGCATCATCTTGCTCGATGTACTCTTCGGCCAAAGTCATATCTTCGCTTAATGTCTTCGGAGAATTTTTGCTAGGGCCTGAAAGTAATTCTGGTGAGTCTTGCATTTCTATAATTCTTCGACTACTCTCGGCTTATCAATATCTACCACCTTCAGTGTTTCATTATTGAACCGAGTGAGGAAATCTCCCAATGACTTATACGGACCCTACTGTACTTGCTCCAAGGTTTCGGTGGGCATTGGGATTGGAATGCTAGCTGAAAATCTTCACATGAAAAGATTATCCAAATAACAAAAGAGTCAATGATTCCTTCCCACAGTCGATCATACCACTTGGTGGTTACTCCCTCTAATGTGCCTCTAAAGGCTTTGCACAAGGCTTCTTCTTCATTAGTTTAGAGCTTCAGTACGTGTTTGTATTCTAGCACATAAGCCTTGGGGTCTTGGCTGCCATCAAACTTTGATATTTGCAGAGCTTTGAACATCTCTGGCATTTGAAATTCCATGATTCTCCTAGTGAATGGAGATTTGATGATTAAGGACAAGTCCCGCTTGTGAGGGGGTTTTGCTGCTGCCATCTCTTCCACATACTTCCTTTCTTCCTCTGGTATCGCTTTAGAGCCATGATCGCTCAAGACATTTTGCTCCTTGTCATTGTCCCTTTGGGATTTAGGCTTATGTGAATGTGTCCTTTTTGAGACTCTATGAGAGTGGTTTTCCCTGTCTCCTCTTTTACTGGATCTAGCTTCACTTTCCTTCGCTTAATCATATACTTTTTTTTCTACTCTCCTTCCTCCTATCTATCTCATCATTTCCCCTTGAGCTTATACTCCTGTCGCTCCTATGACAAATCTCAACCTCACACCTTTCCTCTTAGGTGCAACATCCTATGACCAATCTCCACTCCTAGCGGCTCATCCCTTCTCCTTCGAGTGGAGTGCCAAAATTCAAATGCTTGTTGACTCCCGCAAGAGTTTTATCCACTCCAGTCGATGGTACATTTGGTGTGGATGTGTTTTGCAGCAAAGGGATTAGTGAGACGATGGTGGTGACTATGCTTTGAAGTGCACCCGTAAGCTCGGGTGAAAATGGTGGTTTTAGAGGATTGGTTGGTGGCAGTAGTGGCATTGGGTTGTTGACCTTGTCCAATGAGGTTTTGTAGGACTTGGAGGGATGAGGCTAATCAGTTATGGTGGATTGTGGTGGTTGAGTACTTGTGATTACTTGGTTTGCACCTTGAGTGTTTTTATTTGTCAACGATGGTGGTGAGGGTTTTCATTGTAGGTTTCTTCATAAGATTTCTCCATTTTTTTTGTGCAAGCCTTTGGTAAGAGAAAAGAATAGAGAGTCAGTATGACTATCCTTGGAAGAAAGAAGAAAATTTGTAGACCAAGAAGCTTATCGTTCCCACAGACATCGCCAAATGATGAAACTTGTACTTCTCGGCATTGTGAATGGTCTCACTTGAGTTGGTATATAAATAGCTTGGAGTGAAAGTAACCTGCACCAAACACAAATAATCAGATGGTCGGACGATGTGTTTAACGATAATCCTCTGGCACTCAAGCCAATAAGAAAAAACAGAAAGAGAAAGTGTTGAGAAAGAGAGAAGAGTTGTATTCATTACGTCATTAAGTGATAAGGACTCAATATTTATAAGTTGAGGAGTCACTGATTGGAGATACATGGTGCCTGGAGATTGGTCATGTATCTTAAGATGTAGGGTTAATAGTGACAATTTATCCATGGATGTATAACATGTGTCTAGAGAATAGTGGTTTGGGTTCCACAAAGGATGAGGTCTGAAGGCGAAATTGGACCCAAAGAAGCGAAGGGCGACCTTCGCAAGGGCCCTTCATCTTCGAGTGTTTCTAGGCTCTGTACTCATACTTGTCTCTAGTAAGTGGGCTTGAATATTCTTAGACTACAAACTTTTAAAAAGTTGTTTTTTAAATATTCCCAAACTAAACATAAATCAATAGTTATACCTTTTATTTTTTAATGCTAACTTTATAATTTTTTTTCTTCTGCATCAAATGCTAATGGATATTACTTTCTTTTTTCCTTAAAAAAAAAAACAATCTTAATATTTGTAATTCATTTGTTACTGGAGTGAGAATTAGATTTAAAGCGAATAAACAATCACCTTATGGTGTGTATGTGCTGAGCTATCATTCATACTACTAATTTCGAGCTGACAAAATTCCTGTAAGACAAAAGTATTATGTTCACAATACTTTTTTTTAAAAAAAAGGTCAAAGGAAAAATCAAAGAAATCTGATTCTCTGAGAGGAAAAAAAAAATTTAAAAATAAAAGTGAGTGAAAAGAAATACAAAAAGAAGAAAATAAAGGACTCGCGTGAGCCTGCAAAGAATCCTAAGAAAATGACATTTAACAACTCTTTCCCCACTTGGCCTTATCCTTCCACGATGTTAAACTACCTTGTTACCTCATCTACACATTTTTTTTACCAGCAATAAAATACTAGTATACAATATTTTTTTTTTAAAAAATTGAGGTATCAGAAATTAATGATCGCATCCAAACTTCTCAACTAGATTAACACTCTCTTATAGATATTTTCATCTTTGAGAGAGTCAAAAAAATATTATTAAACTTGAAACAAAAAAGAATAATATTAATTACAAAATTTATAATTTGTTTGAGAACTATAATCAAAATAGAAAAATCCATAATAAAAGTCTAGAATAGAAGACCACCAATGGAATTACGGATGATGAGTACCGAAATTAGCTAAACAATCTATAACTCTATTTCCTTCTATAAAAACATGTGAGACAACCAAGTCTAAAGACTGCAATTGCTCGAG
>CAOJBK010273241.1:0-11116 GCA_948294925.1 Codiaeum variegatum | reverse complement strand
CCACATAAGACAAATCTTCAGCTTGTTCACCGGGAAAACTACCAAAATAGGAATAACAAGTAAAAGAAGAAGAAGAAGAAGATAGTGAAGGGAAATGATTGAAAATTTGTGAAGTCAAAATGAAAGGTTTATAGTAAAAGAAATTGGAGAATTGAGAAGTTACTTGCAAAGAGAAAGTTTGAATGTTAGATATGCGGGAAATAGTTGGACTTTAAGAGCAGATCTCGCAAATCTGCTGCCTTAACAACTACGCCGTCGCCGGTGGTGGGGGAGAGCTGTTGGCGGTGGTTGTGTTGCCTTCTATGCTGTCACATAGAGAGAGAGGGGTGAGGTCATTGTTTAGAAATTTAAATTTTTATTTATTGTGTTTTAAAAAAAGGTGGGGTTTTGCTAGAGTGCAATAGAACTAATACTAAATATAAAAAAAAAAAATTAAATTAATTTTAAAAATTTGTTAATGAAGTATGATTTTTTTTAATAAACAATGATGAATAAATTAAACAATTTTATTTTTTAAAATTATAAAATATATATGTATATAAAATTAAAAAAAATTAAACTATTCTAATAGAATTAGTATAAATTATTTTCACTAATATGCTACATTATTGAATTTATTTAATTCTTTTAGTTAATCAAATCTATAAAAATTAATGTATAATATTTATTTTTAAATTTATTCACTAATATATTTTATATGAATTTATTTAATAAAGTTTTAAATTTATTACTTTATTTCTCTTTGATTTTTAAAAATAAAAATTATAATTAAGATTCTGTATAAAATTAAAAGTTTATATTTTTATAATATTTAAAGTCAATTAAATTAAATATAATCATATTATCATAATTATAATAAAATAAATAAATAAAATTCTAAGTTTTTGAAAATCTATTGAATTATTAATACTTACAACTGCATGTTTCAGATTCGATTCTCGGATGGAAATGAGGTAATATTGATTTGGACATTAATCTATCATTCTTCCTTTTAAAAAAATATATTGAATTACTACAATAAAATCCAAATTTTATATGAATAAATTTATTTGAAAGATATTAAAAATAAATTTATAAAATTAAATTTTTAAATTAATTTTTATAATACTTATTGAATAAGAGGTTTGATAAAATTAAATAATATAATAATCTTTTTACTGTAGCTTATTTTTAAACTTTTTAATTCTATAATTTATTACTAATTTATTTTATATTTTATTTAATTAAATTATTCAATATAATTACTACATTTTATTTATAAATTTATAAAATTAATTATATTTTTTAATTTTATATATTTTATTTTATATTTTTAAAGTTATTTAACTTAATTATAATAATCAATAAATAAAAAATAATAAAACAGGTAAAATTATTAAATTATTCTAAATAATAAAATTGAATGACTAACTTGCCATTATGTTTAAAATTTGTTATTTTCATTTTTTGTCCAATTAACATAAGTTTAATGACTAAATTATTCAAAAAAAAATTAATTTGTCTTTATTTGTCTCTAACTGTATAGTTGAATGACTAATTTGACACTTTTGCCACTATCATGACCTTTATATTTTGACAAAAAAATCATGACCTTTGAGGTCCTTAACATGCTCAACATGTTAATATTACGACCCATTATAAATTGTATTTACTAGTTTATTATCCTTGCAATGCATGTTGTTTGACAACAATATAATTTTTAATTATTTTTTTATCAAAAATATAATTTATTATTAACATTTTAATAAGAAAAATAATGATTTTAAGAAAAATAATAAATTTTGATTGACTTCATAAAGTAATTATTGATTTACATAAAAAGGTAATTTAACGTTAAAAAACTTAAAATTTGTCATTGTAACTTACAAATGGCATCTATTGATTATTACAAGTTATTCAAAGTTTATACAATGATCTCTATTAACGTTGATCCAAAAATTATAGGCCCAACATATTCAAAGTTTGTCTCAAATCCCCCAGTATAGGCTAAGCTATCAAGGTGAGGCCTCTCCTTCAGGCTCCTGTGCAAAGGGGTCGACCCAGGCTTAAGAACGAAGCATTTTTTCCCCCAAGCCGAGTTTAACATATTGGCCCAGGCCCAGAGAGGCAAACCCTCGAGACCAGGTATGGCCCAAGCCTCCACTTCAGGCTCATGGGCGAGAGAACCAACCCAGGACTAGTAAGGCCCTCCCTCTAGAATACCTAGATCGAGATCGGTCAGAGCTAAGTCCCTAGAGGCCCAACTCATTTGCCCCAAACTCAACTTCTAAGTCTGTCTCCAGAAGTCCCCCGATTGAAGGTCTAAGCCCAAAAATCATGATCCAAAGTCAGGTCCAATACTCGTGCACCTTAGGTCAGGATCCCACTGCATTTAGGAAGTATATAAAAGGCTTGAAATTCCAGAATCATCATCAGCACGCTCTCAATCAAACAAACTTATTCTTTCTGCTCTCAAGCAAAAACCCAATTCCAGCCTTCTACGACTGTTGTTGTTTCACCTGAGTGACAGTCTTCACCTATATCTCCACCCTCAGTAATGGTTGACAGCCACGGCTAAGATACTGCTCCTCTCCCTTGATATTGGAGTTCTTAGTGATGGCTCAGCCTACATCTGGGGAACAAAAATCAACCCCAAGTTTTGTACACGACGGTCGGTGGCGACATCACCATCTAGTTTAGAGACACTTATCCAATTTTAAGTTTATTTTTATTCCCTTTTTCTTTGTTCCTTTATTCATTTCTATTTGAATCATTAGACTAAAAAGATCAAAAATATATATTGTTTGGTTCTGACTTATAAATACAAAAAGATTTGTTACTATTTGTTCAAAGTGATGTGTTTCTAACCTAGACTGAAACGAGAGACCCATTTCTCATTAATTAGACTAAGGAGTCATACAATCCCTGCCCAAATGCCCTTAATAGCTCGGGCAGAGCAAATAAAATTTGGCATGCCCAGTAAGATACTCTCTCTAAGATAGTAATATGGTTGGAAAGAATTAAAACCAAACTAAGAAAGCTAATGACCCTATTAACGCAGGCTCGTCCGACGAAGGGGAAATGAATGATCCTCAGCCTCGAAAGGTAATCATCCCAGGTGATCTCACCCAGAGTGAGAATAGGGGTGAGTTTAATAGGGAGACACAGGTCGATGTCCTTATCCACTGTCGATGTCGAAGCGAATGGATTGATGGTAGCTCACGCTAACATGGACATGTACACGGGCATGATGAACCAGATACCCTAAGTCATGCTTCCATTTATAGAGAAGAATCAAGATACTCGGAACATAGTTTATAATAGCATTAAGACCTCTACCAATTTATTCACTAACCTCACCGATATTCTCGACGAGAGGTATAATGACCTTACTGCTCAAGGGGGGGGCACCTCGACAACATCGGCCTCAGCCGATGAAGAATGACTTATAATATGGGGAAGTAAGAATTTCCAAGAGAGACAACATAAGAATTTCCAAGAGAGACAACATCGTCCAAGGGCAGCAGGCTCCAATGACACTCCTAATACAAGTCCTTGGGTAGGTTCCCATTATACCTCAAGCTAGTGCAATGAATCTCATACCAGCCTAGGGCCAACATGTGGAAGCTCAAGCTCCATGGCAACTAGTCGTCCAAGGATACAATAGTTCCTTACCTTGAAATGAAAATGAGTTAACAAGGCAACTTCAGAGGATGGGAATTCAAGTTTGGAGACCCCTATGGGAACCTTATGGCAAGCCTTATCCTGACTGGATAGATATCATGTACCCATTCCCATGAGGATATAAGACCCCATAGTTCATTTTAGTTTATAAAGATGATAATGTTTGCACTAAAGAGCACATATCCAGATTCATAGTCCAATGTAGGGAAGCATCTTTCAGTGGATACCTTAATCATCAATTGTTTAGTAATTCCTTAACCAAGATCGATTTCGAGTGGTATAGTTTACTTAGTCCAAATAGTAACCAGAATTGGGATCATATGGCTAAAGCTTCTACAAATGAATTTCACAACTTAAAGCCTAATGTCACTTTGGTTGACCTAGACAAGATCACTAAAAGCCTTGGGGAAGTGGTATAGAAGTATGTGTCAAGGTTTAGAAAGTTAAAAACCCAATGCTCCACTATCCTTGAAACCAAGCTAGTAGAGGCTATTTTTGAAGGGATTATCTTGTTGATCCTATAAAAGTTCTAGGGGATGGAGTTTTATGACTTCTATGACCTGCTTGATTGAGTAACAAGTTATGAGAGGTTACTCAAAGAGAAAGAACAGAAAAAGCCTGCTCGATCTTATTATAAGGATCAGGTAGCATTCTCAACCCCAGTTGAAAAGTCGGAGTCAGATGAAGAGGTTGAAATCTGCATGGTTGAGTTGAAGTTTAGGAATCCTTATGCATGTCATACCATCGGGCCTCAAAACAAGAAGAAGCAAGAGACTAACAAGTTGGCTAAAGCATATCCATTTGATATCTTCAAGGAATAAGAGATATTTGACTTGCTCTTAAAGGATAGGCTAATTGAGTTAAGTGTTAAGCATGTTATCCTGAACCTAGAGGAGCGCCCGATGGTGTATTGTAAATGGCATGATATGGATAGGCACTACACCGACAATTGCATCAACTTCAGAAATATAGTGCAAAAGGCTATATAAGAGGGAAGACTCATGTTCCCGAGTAAAGACAAAGTTGTCATCGAAATAACTCTATTCCCTAAGGGGGGAAACAAAGTCGACATCAAGATTGAGATGGTTACAAGCACTCCCTTAGGGCCAGGAAGCCAGGGGAATCAAATTGATCCCCTTGGAATGAAGCTTAATTTAGAGGGAAGAATCCCTAAGAAATTAGAACAAGCGGAAATGGATGAAGGTTATCCAGAGGCTTGCTTAACCTGTCCCAATTGCAAAGTGGAATTTAAGGTTACTCCAGAGTGAAAAGAGATCTCTCCTATTCCACAAGTCCCTAAAAAGAGGCAAGCTATGACAAATGGTAAGGAGAAGTGCCTTGTGCATCAAAGGCTCTAGTGTCCTAAATGACCAGTCCAACAAAGATTGTAATTCCCATAAAAGTAAAAGGATATGAGCTATACAAAGGTGGCTAAGGCAAAACCTCTTCATCTCGTGGATAGAGTGCCTTAAAATTTCAAGCCTATGCCTCAACAGGTGGAGAAATATGAACAACACCATCCTAATTTTCAAGCTTTAAGCTCTAATAGTGTGTTCTCCCAGATCAGCCACAGCAAGAGGAGCCGAAGGTTGATTCTCACTCGTACTCAAAAGAGAAGGTTGCAAAGGCAGCAACAAATGGAAAGGCTTTAAGTAGCTGCAAGGACTAATCCCAATAAGCGGGAAGAGCTTAGAGATAGAATGTTAAAAGCCTGGGGGTAAGAAGAAAAGTACTGAAAGATAAAAAAAAAGGCAATAAGCTAAAATAAGGGCAGAGATAAAGAGCAAGAGCAAAGTGGCCCATGAGAAAGTTCAATAGAAATTGGTCATCAGAAATAAGAGGCTCCTTAGAGATGCTGAAAAAAAAAGAAAGGAATTTGATGAAAGGTGTCTAAGAGAGTAAAGGGCCAAATGTTGGGCACCCAAAAAGCCCCAAGGGGAAAGATCTTAAGAATAAAAGCCTTATAATGAGAAGTCCTAGGAGAGAATTCTCAAGAATAGTTTGCTATTGTTAATATTAATGGGTTAGGCACGAAATTTGGTTGAAAGATCGACACCCTAAAGATTCAAAATTGACCAGGGGAGAGGAAGAATTAGAGCATAAGTTTATTAAGAAGTTGAGTATCAACATGGTTACCATCACCCCAATCCCAGAAGCCAAAGTGGATCTAGATATAGTAACAGTGCTCTCGGAAGAATTCTAAGCCAAGCTCTGTCAACAGGCTACCCTGGATGGGAATGTGTTAGAAGTAGAAGTTGATGACAAAGGGACTCAACAACCACTATCTATAATCATGGAGGAGCCCCATACAAGCTTGGCAAATCATATTCAGCCTCTTTACATCAAAATTAAAGCAAATGGGATCCCAGCAAATAGGGTGTTGGTAGACAATGGAGCTAGGTCAACATTTTTCCATTGAAAACTTTCAAGAAGTGGGGGTTGAATTCTCAGGATCTTAACAATGGTCGAGCTTTCCCTGCATGAAATTGCGGGGGACGAGACACTAAATGAAGGATTTATAGTCATTCAACTCAAAGTTAATATGAAAACTCAGCCTATGGGTTGCTATGTAGTTGATGCTCCAATTAACTATAACCTTTTTCTTTGAAGGGATTGGATCCACTAAAACTTATGCATACCCTCAAGCATGCACCAAATTTTGATCATTTTTAGAGAAGATTATGTGGGGATAGTACATATAAATCCTAATCCGTTTGGATAAGAAGTACACTTCTTAGATGTGGTGTACTGTGATCCTCAAGCAAAGACATTATTTTTCTCACCAAAAAGGGGGTCTTGATAGAAAATTTATGCTGGATGAACAAATGTCTCGGCCAAAGACAGTTCGAACAATAGACCGAGCATCATCTTCATAATAATTTATGGATAAGATCTCCAAAAGGCAAATAGATGTAATTCTCAAGCTTTGGAATATGTTTTGGGAGCAAGTTTGTTCAATTGAGTGCATTTATAAGGATGAAAGCCAATATCCCGCCACAATCCTAGGATTCAAAGACTTGGAGCTAGCAAGTAGGAAGCTTCAAGATGAGCCCATAAAAGTCCAAGATCCCTTGAATGAGATCAATTTAAGGATAGAGGTTGACCCACAATCGATCTATATAAGTGTTAAATTGCCCTAGAGTTTGAAAAGAAACTAGTAGCCCTCCTAATGGAAAACATGGATTATTTTTCTTAAACTATTTTGTGTGAAATTTTATATATTTTTCCTTTACATTTAAGTTAATTTATGCCCAAAAATTGCATTTGATGTGTTTGTTAAAGTGATTTTTAGAGAAAGACAAGAAACTGTGCAAATACGGAGTTATTTGATAGAAAAATTGAGTTCCTGAGTAAATGGAATAACTTGGAACAATTTTTATAGACTTTTTAAAGCAGTTTACATTGGCACTGGCTGTGCGTGGGACTTCTACATCATGCGGTGACCTGTACAAGTTACTAGACTGGAAGGCTTAAAGATTTTATGTCACGGACGGGTCGCACGAATACACTTTGGACCCATGCCCTGCCTCGTGCCGATTACTAGAACAACATAAAAATGGGTTCGTGAGATACAGAAAGGTGCACGGGGTAGGATGTTGTCTGCATGGGCTCGTGCGCGCTCTAAAATAGGGTCGTGCGTACTTTCGAGTCAGTATAGGAAGAGGATTTTTCGTGCAATTTGGACATCCTTAACCTAATTTTTCACTATATAAAGAGTGTTATCGATGCCTATAGAGGGTGAGATCATCCAAGTCATTCTAAATAAGTTTCTTGAGAGAGAATTAGTTTAAAATCGAATTAAATTAGCTTTTGAGTGTTTGTTTTTATAAGTTTTTCATAATTTTTTTCTGTTATTTATTAATTTAGTTATTGTTATAGATTGAAGTTTAATTTTCACCAAGGATATTGGGATTTTTTTACACTTTAATTGAGGTATCCTTTCTTAACTTAATTCCTTTAATTTCTTTGAGTTATTTTTGCATTAAAGAGATTAAGTATGATTTCTATTAGAATTATTATTGATATATTGAGAAACAAATCAATCATGAACTAAATTCGTTGTTGTCTAGAAATAGTCTTGATATGAATAATTACTGTTAATTTATTAATTGGGTTAAACCTTTGCATGATTGAATTGAATTAATTCTAATAACTGATTGTCTGATCATCAATTAGTTAACTTAGAGTTTGGGTGATGGAGCGATAGTGGAAGTCTGAATCTGAAACTATTCAATTGAGATTCTAAAATGGATTATAAATATAAGTTTTAGTCTTAACTATTTTCTTTGATGCATGTTTTCCTTAGATTACTTCTATGGATGCGATAGCTAGTAAAATACGCTTTAATTAAGTGATTGCATTAAGTATTGGAGAGTTAAATTTAATTAATTAAATTAACAGTACAAAATTGTAAAGGAAAGACTATGGATTGTCAATTTCTCTAGACATTGTTCATATCATTGCATATTCATCAATTTAATTATTAGCTTGTTTTATTTACTTTCTTTTTAAAACAAAACTTCAAAAAGTCTTTTTAATTTTACTTGCACAATTAAGAAACAAAATAATAAAGCTGAAACAAATCTTTAGATCCTTGGGAGATACGGCCTTGGTTCTCATCACTTACTATGATAGCCCGTATACTCATGATCGTTATTTGTTAGTATATTTTGAGGTGAATATGAAATACTAGAACTTGTCAGAGAATTAGTGGAACACAAACAGCCCACTAAGCCAGGTTTCAAGCCATTCAAGCAGCATATGAGAAGAATGTCAATTGAAATAAAAGAGTTGATCAAGTAAGAGATTGAAAGGTTACTCAAGGCAGGGTTCATCCGACCCGCAGTATAAACTCCAATATCGTCCCGGTGATTAAGAAGAATTGGAATTTGAGGATTTGTGTAGACTTCAGGAATCTAAACACCATAACTCTCCAAGGTGAATATCTCATTCCCATAGTTGATATATTAATAGACTCTAATATAGGAAATGCTATCTTAAGTTTTATGGATGGGTAGTCGGGCTTTAACCAGATAAAGATCACTGAGGGAGATGTAAGTAAGATAGCCTTTAGGTGTCCTAGACCGATAGGAGCAAATGAATAGGTGGTGATGCCTTTTGGTTTGAAGAATGCTTGGGCCATATATCAAAGAGTGATGAATGAAATCTTTCGTGATTTCCTGGGAAATTTATGAAAGTATATATAGATGATGTGGTGGTAAGGCCTTAGTAAGAAGATCATCAGTTAACTGATTTGGGGCGAACGGATGAGGCAATATCAACTCAAAATGAATCGTCTCAAATGTGCCCTTGGGGTATTTATTGGTAACATTTTAGGGTTTTTAGACCACCAATGAGGAGTTAAGACTGATAAAAATAAGGCCATGGCAATCCTAGAATCTCCTCCCCTGAGGACCGAAAAAAGAGTTGCAAAGATTGATAGGGTAGATCAATTTCCTAGGGAGATTCATTACTAATATAGCAGGGAAACTCCAGCCTTGGAGGTCATTGCTCAAAAGGAATAAGGAATTCGTGTGGACAGAGGAGCATCAAGTGGTATTCGATGAATCAAAGCTAAACTAACCAAACTTTCGGTGATAACTCCTCTCAAACCTAGGAGCCCCTAGTGTTGTATATGTCATCTTTGGAAGATACAATAGGAAGTATGAGTAAGGGGGATACAAAAGGGACATTTATTATCTTAGTAAGAGCTTAATCAACACTAAAATAAGCTACACCCCAATCGAGAAGTTAGGGCTTGTCTTGTATTTTTCTTACACCAAGCTCATATATTACATGCTTCCGGTAGTGGTAATGATCATTAGTCAAACCGATGCAATGGAATACATCTTTTCTAAACCATATCTAAGGAACAAGATTGGGAAATGGGCAATAGGACTTTCAGAGTTCCATTTATAGTATGTCCTATTAAAAGCAATAAAGAGTAAAGGGTTAAACCTTAGCCGATTTCTTAGTTTACCACCCTAGTAAAGACATCCCAGAAGAGGAAGTGAATTTCATATCTCAAGGATCAACATGGGAGTTATGGTTTGACGGATCAAAAATATAAACACCGGCAAGGGTAGGCATTGTATTAACTTCACCAGGGGGCACCATTATAAAGTTTGGGTTTGTTTTTGAATTCCATTATTCCAATATCCAGGCGCAATATGAAGCATTAATCATAGGGTTAGAAATTTTGGCTGAGTTGAGGGCACAATCATTGGATATTACTACTAGTTATTAATCAGTTAATTAGGGAGTATGAATGTGAGGCATTGATGTGTTTTTTTAGAGCTTATTTTTTCTTTCTATTTATATATTTTAATGCTCAATTTTCACACCCACAAGTGTACGGGATCGTATCAAGTAATAAAAATCGATAAGTCCTGGTATCGTTCTCCCAAAGGAATTTCTTGCAATTCGTTCAACCAATCACCAACTCAATCTCCTATTCTATTATTTAGCCAACAATAATTTGAAATTTTATGAACTAAGAAATTAAAATAATAAATACGTAATAAAGTGCAGAGAAACTTGCAAATCAATTAAGGAAACTAAAATAGATTTTTAAAGTAATCTACCTAGACTTCGACTTGTATGACTCAACTTGCATGGTCAATCGACACATCAACGAATATAATAATCAATCATTAAGTGGGAATTTTCATCAATTCTAGGTTTAAATCTTTCTCAAGCAATTAAACCTCTAATTCCTTAGTAATAAGACGGAATCTCTTCTCAATCCCCTTCAATTAGAAAAAGCATGAATATCTAATGAAAAATATGTGAACCCTAGGAGTTTGTGAATCTATCTCTAGCAAACACAACAATCCTATTAAACTCTTGAGTGTTATAGGTTTAAATAATCTATCTCTAGCAAAGTTTAAACAACATAAACCAATCAACACGCTAGTGATATAATTGATTTTCAGATTAAATAATCAAGAGATAAACTTAATGAAAAACTGAATATTCATTGAATAAAAATCAATCAATCCATACAATCGAATTATACTCGTCTAATCTAGGAAGATAAAAATATTTAGCTCATGATAAAAACAAAAGAAAAGATTAAGAAATTATAGAAACCCATGAAGCCCATGATCACTTTGATGGATTTCCACTCTAATTTCCCTTGTTCCAGCTTTGATTCTGTGATGATTTATGTAAATCTCCTTTGAAAGCCTTCCTTTACTTGTTTTTCTTCTCTCCGGATCTATTTTCAGCCGTCAAAACCCCCCACTAATGTGTTTTCAATCCCCTTTTATACTTGGAGTCCAATAGGAGTCTATTTCTATAGGATTTTTGCTGAAATTTCGGGTTCCGTATGTTGGCACGGGCGGTTAACACGGCCGTGCCAATACCTGTACCAGAAAATGGGATAGCATTGGTGGGCAGTAGCCTGGCACGGTCGGCTGCCACGACCGTGCCAGGGAACCATGCCAGGCTA
>CAOJBK010273232.1:0-37425 GCA_948294925.1 Codiaeum variegatum | reverse complement strand
CACATTGCTCTTACGGTATCCAATGAAAACAATTTTGTTGGTAGTGATGTCAATAACTTCATAAATGTGAGAATCAAAACTAACTCTATAACCTTTATCACATAATTTACTAACACTAAGAAAATTATGCCTCAAATTATAAACAAATAAAAATTTAGCAATAGTAAAGTCTTCATCACCTATTATGCAAACTCTACAAATCTTACCTTTGGAGTTGTCACTGAAGCTCACATTGCCTCTATCCTTCTCTTCAAGCTTGAGGAGCTTCTTCTTATCTCCATTCATGTTCTTAGAGCATCCACTATCAATCACCCATTTTTCATGCTTTGACTTGATGAAACCCTACAAGAACACAACTCCTCAACCTTTTAATGGTACCTATTTTTTCTTGGGTCCATTCTTATTAGTTCCACTTGGAACCCCTTTACATTTAGGAATATCCTTAGAATCCATACCTTCCTAGTAGTGTATGGTCTTCTAAGCCTAATAGGACAAGTTTTAGGTGTATGACCATGGAATTTGCAATACTTACATTTTACATGCATTTTAGGCATAACATCCTTTCTCATAAAAACTGTATTGCAAACTCTTTCTTTTTCCTCAACCATGTAACCAAGGCCAGCTTTGTCATACACACCTCTTTGAGACATCAAGATGTCATCTAAAATCTTGCTATCACTAGAGAACTTCTTTAAAAGTTCTTTTGAGTCTTTAAGTTCTAGTTCCATCTTAATTTTCTCTTCCTTGAGGCAATCAAATGATTTTTGCAAATCTTTTATTTAGGTCATGGTTTTTTATTTTTCTAACACAAACGTATTAGAGTATTCTCCCTTCTCAAGCCCACATTTTAGCTTATGCAATTTTTTTTTCAAAATCTTATTTTCTTTTATGATCAAAATATAATCCGTCATAAGTTAATGCATTTTGAAGTTGATAAAAAAATAAGGTTTAGATGTTACCTTATATACACCTCTTTAATTCCATCCTCTTGTGCTATGAAACACAAGTTGGCCTCCTCATTTCCATTAGATGAGCTTTCATCACTTGAATCATCACTTCCACTCTAAGCAGCAAAGGCTTTGTCTTTCCCCTTGTTTAAGCTCTTTTTCTCCTTGCCCTTTTTGGACTTGTCGACATAGCAATCCTTTTTAATGTGATCAGGCTTCTTGCATTCATAGCAAATGATTTCATTACCCTTGTCCTTCTTAGATTCTTTCCTTTTGACTTTTTTTCTTAGATAAATAATTTTTGAACTTCTTAAACTTCTTGGCAAGAATGGCAATATCCTCATCATCACTCTCATCACATGAGTTTTCTTTAGGATGTTTTTCCTTTTGAGTTTCTTTGAGAGCAAGTGCTTTTTCCTTTTTGTTTGATACACTAAGTGTACCCTTTAGCTCCATTATTGACTTAAGCTTCATCTCTTAGGTTAGAAGAATACCAATAAGAGTCTCCAAGGTCATGCCTTTAAAGTTCGGTTCAATAGCATCTACCTTGGAGTCATATTCAGTCGGAAGACATATAATCACCTTGACAACCATGTCTTTGTTGTTGAATATTCTTTGAAGTGCCCTAAGCTCATTCACTATAATAGTGAACCTTGTATACATGCTTGAGATGCTTTCATTTTCCACATATTTGAAATTCTCATAGCTTTAAGAGAGCGTTATAAGCTGATAGGATTTCACTTGATTTGATCCCTTTTCAGTGGCTTTGAGAGTATCACATATTTCCTTAGTGGATTCGTATACTGATACTTAGTTGAACTCCATTTCATTCAAGTCATAAAATTTGATATTGATTGCCTTGTCATTTCATTGGAGTTTCTTCTTAATGTCATTCGTCCAATCCTTCGGAATAATCAGCTTGCCATTAGTTCCCTTTGGATCATAAGGACCTTTCTCTATAATCTCCCATAAATCATAACCTTTTGAGCAGATGTGGAACCTTATGTGAACTTTCCATTGATTGTAGTTGGTGTCACAACATAAAGGTGGTCTAATGGGGCAATGACCCTTTTGGAATGGTGTCTTAACAGAATTATCCATACCTTTCATTATTGATTGTTATCTTTCAAAATCATAATATTTTATCTAGAAAAGAAAGCTTAGCTCTAATACCAATTGTTGTCCTAACAATGGACACTAAGGACAAAGAGGGAGGAGGGAGGGGGGAGGGGGAGAGGTGGTGGTGATTTGAGGTCTTAAAACTTTATTTTTACATTTAAAAAAAAACACCAATTTTAAATCTTAAAAACTTTTCTCAAATAAATAAAAATGATAATCTAATAGGCACACATGAATAAATAAGTTCTTTTGAAAAATCAAGTTTTAATCTATCACTTTAAATAAAAAAAAAACATAGCAATATAAGCAAATATAAAATAGAGGGAGAGTGCGAGAGAAGAGATTGCTCAATGATTTTTATAGTGTTTTGGAGACACTTCCTTCTATGTCCACTCTCTGAATCAATCCAATTGAGGTTCCATTAATCACAATTGAAGCCTTCAAGCTTCTAATTATCTAAGATTTTGCCCACTCTTACAATCTAGAGCTTAAACTCCAACACAAGGGTTTACAAGATGTTTACAAAGAGTTTTTCAAGTCAAAAGACTTGGTTTACAATCACAAAAGCTAGGCTAATGATTTACAATAAGAATACTAGCTTTTGTTTTCTTAAGCTTAAAGAATTACAATGAAGAACACAAGTTTAAGAAAATAGAGTATGAGAATAATTAGTTATAAGTTAATAGAATAATGGTCTCTTAGTTCTTCAAATTTTTTCTAATCTTAGCTTTTATACTTTTGCCATTTTGGAGACAATTTTGTGCTTGCAATGACCAAAAGTTCAAATGACCTCATCTCAAATGTTCAAAAAAATCTATCAGACTGACCATCATGTGGGTGTATTCTCCTAGACCATACAACCATATGAAGTAGTTGAGTTTGAAATAAATATAACTGTTGGAGCCATATGGTCTTATGGTACCCTATTGATACATTCGTATGGGTTTGAACCAAAAGTTCCTAAAGCCTTCTATGCTATGGTACGTGCATATGGTCTTTGGACCATAAGGTCGTATAGTGCTATTTTCCTGTACAAACTTCAAATTTCATTTCTAAATGATACGTTAGATCAATCCAAGTGTTTGTACAGCAATATCAAGCTCTATAAGGCACATTATACACCAAATTCACTTCTCATAGTCAATATGCAATACAAATCATGTTTTTGAAATAATATACATGATTACAAATTAACTAGACTAACAGTTTTGGAATCATCAAATTATGGAGGGCAACACTTTGCAACTCCTTCACTTTCATTATTGAAATTCTTTTTAACCCATTTTTATGGGTAAGGTTTTTCATGTAGTTAGACCCATCTTTGGTGTTTTTCTTCAACATTCAATTCTATAGTTCATGTTTAAGAGAAAAGATTTTTTTTGATGAAAATTTGGTAGAGATGAAAAATTTAATGGTTAAATAAGGGCATTCTAGTCTTTTTATTTGTATTTAACAATGAAAATGGATGGAAATTTTCTTTTTTTGATAGAAGGGCTAATGGATACCCCATTTTAGAAAGTGTAAGCTGACCTTTTGCACTTCAAGATTAGTTTAGGGTATTAATTTGAATAAAAATAGTTGACAAGGGCCTAACTTTACAATTTTAAAAAGTTATGGGGCTTTTTTTTTGTCCTTTAACCCAATATTGTTATGCATGTTATACTTTATTGCCAAGGAAATGTTCTTTTTATTTTTGTCCACCTATGCGTGTTATATGGTGTTATCGGGTACACTAGTATAAAAAAATTTTATGTGTCTTGTCATTTTTGTTTCCTCTCAACATCTCTTATAAGTGTTCAACTTCTCTCATTAGGTTTTCTTTTCATTTATCTTTGTGAAGTGGCAAGCATTTTGCAACACCATGAGTTTTACAATTGATGAAACTTTAGGACTAGTTCTACCATAGCTCTAGGCAAGTGCATCTATCGTTTAGATAGTATAGCAATAATGGGATTGATCCATAAAGATGCTAATAAAAGTACTAGCTCAAACTTACGCTATTGTCTAGTTAAACCAAATTCAAGATTAATTAAACTAAACTAATTAAAACTAATATATGAAGACAATAAAGGATAGATTATAGAAAACCAATAATGAAGTTTATCTAGATATTGAATCTCTTTAGCCTCTCATGCATGTTAAGAACAATTATATGAATTATTCAAACACAGAATTAAATTAAACTCTCACTAAATTAGATAGAAATCTTTTTCAAGTGATTAAATTCCTAACTTTCTAAGTATTACTGGAGAGTCTCTTATAAACCTATAATTAAATAAGAGTAGCACTAATTTTAAGAGATTAATATCCAAAAAAGTCTTATAGGTCTATCTCTATCACTTTAATTAACTCTTTATTCCTATAAGTGATCTATCTATATTAGGGTATCTTTACTCATCCAAATATAGAATCACTATCTAATTAAAAAATTGATAATTTCAAATCAGAGTAGAAATCATTAAAATAAAATAATCTCAAATGTAAATTGATGCAAAACCAATTATTCAATTAATACAATAAAAATTAAGGTTCACAATATTTAGATTAATAAACAAAATAATCCATTATAGAGAATTGAAATGGAAAATACAGGAAAAGGTATAGGAAACTAAAACAATCCATGGACGATGAGAAATCCACTTAAATCTTCACCCCTCTTCCATAATTTATAGCTTTATTGACCTTCACCATGCAAATTCTGCACAAATAGCTCTCTAACCCATTGTAAGGATGGCCATAAAAAATGTAAGAGAAATTCCTATTTTCTTAGTTAAATGACATACTTTTATAATGATTTAATACTCATTAGGGTTTGGTAGGTGTCAAGCACAGATTGACCAATTTTGACCATGTCAACACAACTTAGCTAGGTGTCAAGATACTATGTCTGGATTGCCTAAAAATTTTAGATAGCAACCCAAAGAAATTCAACTTTTTATATTCTTGACCTTTTTATCTCTTTCTCTTAGCTTTACAATGATATCTAAACCATTTTAATTGGACCTCTATAGTTGTAGTTATTTTTAAAATGCTGCAAGGTGTTTAGAGTTATCAAACATTCGCAACCTTACACAACCGTGTGGCTTGGACATGTAATAGTTATTGGAAATTTGCACAAATTTACATGAGCATTAGGCATAATTTATACTGCCATATAATAAGCACTGAAATCATCCCATGATGCATTATTTTAATGTCAAATTAATCTAAGGCCTCTAATATTATGAAAAGTCTTAAAAGATCTTAAAGTAACACTTAATGAATAAATTAATCTCAATTTATGCATAGAAAAATGTCAAAACCAAAGGATAAAATATGGCTAATTAACCACTTATCATGAAACCCTAATTTTTCAACCTTCCAAGAACATTAAAAAGTTAGGAGTGTATAAATTCAATTAATGGACCTCCAAGAGTCAAAATTGTTAAAGATTAAAAAAATAGAGTTAAAACTCAAAGAATTGAGACTTGCTCCTTTGACCACTAAAACACTCCTATATCATATGTGAGTAAGTAAAGATCTCAATGAAATTTGAATCACTCAAAATGTATGAGAAACTAATGAAAATGGCTAAAATAGTGAAAACAGGTGTCAAAACGATGCGACAAAGTTGCAGAGGCCTATGAACCATAACAGGCATGTGGACAATTGCAAAAACCTAAAAAATGTCACAAATACTTCTGAACATCCACTTGCAATTTGTAGATAACCACGGAGACCAAGTTATGGTTGCACGCAAATCTATTCATTTTCTACGAAGTTAATATTTTTTTATTAAATCCCACATAAGAAAAATTAATTATATTTTCCCCTAAACCCTTTTATATAAAAGCCTAACTCCTATATTAGCCTCCATAGTTTTACTTGTTGAGTAAAAGCTTTGAAAACATGCTTTTCAAGCAAAAAGTGCTATATGAGGCTTGATCACTTCATGTTTATCTCCTTAGATCCAAAATTTTCTTTTATTCCCTAATCTTTTCATTTTAGAGATCATTTTGAAAAAATTAAATCAATAGTTTCTAAGATACTTTCAAGTGTTACATTTTTTGTTCAATGATAGAGCATGATTGAATTAAGGGTAGCTGAAATATAGAAAAAGAATGACATATAGTTTATTAGTTTCACACACACACACACACACACACACACACACACACACACACACACATATATATATATATATATATAAGTCAAGAAAAAGTGAAAATGACAACAGATAATAAATAAATTAAATATTTTTAAAATTCATTGACTAAAATTAATTTGTGTTAGAATATTTGACAAGAAAATATTAATATTTTACTTGGAACAGTTACTAAGTATTAGATTAGAAATAAAAAATCCTAAACTTGTTGCGTAAGTTTTGGTAGTTATAAAAAGAGAAGCTATTTTATATAAAGAAATAAAAGCAAAAGGCATAAATAAAAGATAACTTAGGTTTTGACAAGTTTGAGTGTAAGCTTTATGTAAGGCCCCACCTCGAAGAACAAAGCGTGCTTTAAGATTTGAGCTAAAGAAAACTGACTCCTTTGGATAGATTCTACATGATTTTGATTTGAGTTTCTTGTAGGAAGAACCCCCTATGGGCTCAATACTATGTGACATGTGTATGAGTGAGTCGCCACTTAACTTTTCTGAAAACATTTCAAGGAAGAAAACCTTCTATTGTGAGTCCAAATAATCAATTGAAATGGTAAGAAAACATGCCTCGAACCATAGATGAATTTGAAGACTATAAATTTGGTTTATAAAATCATTTAATTTTTTTTAGCTTTTGGCTCTAATCAATATGGATTTGGCTTAAAAAGTGATTTTAATGTATGTATGAGCAATATATAATGATGCATGAACAGAATATACAATAAAAATAATGCATGATAGGCATAACATGAATGGCAGATATAAGGCATGAAATATTACAAGGAAAATAGAAAATACGATAAATCTAAATAAAAAACATAAGGAGTCCCTACTATAATTAGAAAGGGCACACATTCCCAAAGGAACAAATAAAATATAATATGGTTGAAAATAATAAATAACAATTATAATAAAAATAAAGTACCCACAAGGCATAGGAAAAGAACATATTCCTCACTTATATAACATAATTCATAATAGTAATAATAAAATTAAACATAAACTAGCAAATAAAATACCAAACATAATTGAAAACATAAACTAATACCAAACAGCCAAAAAATAAAATAAATAGCAAATAAAAACAACTGAAATTAGAAGAAACATAAAAAGAAAATGATTTGGAGTTGTACTCTTAAGATACAGGGCATGTTTGCATATCTCATTGAATGGGAATCAAATCCCAAATAGTTTTTCCTTCTTGCATAGATGGGTTTGATTTGAAAAAGTGATTTTGTTTTAGAAGCTAATGAATGTTATTTCAAAAGGTCAATCAAGTAAGGATTTGGGCCTAATTAGATTTTTGGAAGAAATAATGATTTTGAATGTGATTTCCTAATCAAGTTGAAGAAAAAGAGAAAAATAAAGAGGATGGACAATAGAGTTAGAGCACAATACATTTGCTTTGCAGATGTTTAAAATAGGAGGATTAGAGGGTTTAATAAAACTAAAATGAGTCTCCATCGTAATAGATAAATAATAATAAAAAAATTATTTTTGTAATTGCTTAAGAAAAATGTTGAATTACAACGAAAACGTATTTTAAGATGATTTGGTTATGACATAATTTTTGTAATTGAAGTAAACTTATCAGTGTCTACAGGTGCAAAAAGTCTCTTAAAAACTCTATGACAAAGTCTATTTATAGGTTTTAGATTGCAAAAAAATGAATGTTAGGTCTGTGGGTGGTCAGGGGTAACTGTAGAGGCTTGAGGTTATCATGAGGGCTTGCACTTACATAGAGCCTTGCGGTTATCACATGGGCTCGCAATTACCGTTAAGCTCTAAGGTAACTTTAGAGATTAGCGATTACCTCTAAGCCCTAAGGTTGCCTCAGGTTAGTTTTATAATTTAGGTTGTTTCGGTCTAATTTTCTGAGTTCTTTAGTTTTTAGGTCCTTTCGAAGTCCAATTTTGGCTCAGTTTGAGTTTGTGGATTCATTTTGATGAAATTGTTCAGGTTTGGACAATTTTACACGTATAAAATGAAATTTGTGTTTTTCATCCAGGGGGTTATGCCATTGACCCTATCCTATTTTTAGAACTTAGATCTTATTGAGAGTCATAAGGTGGCCTTTTTAAAAGGGTGCAAATTTAAAGGTTCACACTTTGATATTTTAGGTGTAGGTAAACACTTAAGGATTACTTCTAAAAACACTTTCTAACTTAATTTGAGAGTTTTTTTACTAGTTTATGTTAGAGAAGTGATAAAGCAAATTGTAAGAATTACAATTTAATTATATTATTATTTTTCATATAGTGAATGAAACATATTTATCTGTGGATGTAAGCAAGTTTATGCTAAAGTACATAAATCTTGGTGTTGACACCAACCCAAAATTAGGGAAATCATAGGGTAGTCAAGATGGACCTAGGCCCTATTAAACCTCAAGACAACCCTCAGGGTAAGTAGGACCCTCAAGGCCATGTTCAAAGGCATTCTTCCTAGCCCATGACGAGATTGCAAAATCATAAGCCTTCATTTCAAGCCCCAGGATGAGGGCTTAAATCTTTAAGGTGTTAGTGCTTCAATCCCAAGGCCTTCATTTTAAGCCCCTGGGAAAGGTCATAGATCAATAGGAGATTAGGCCTCTACTCCAACCCTCTGGGTGAGATATCTAGCCTAGGGTTAGAAGTTGAAGCTCAATCTTCAGAGGCCCAATCTTAATAACCTTAGATACTAGCCTATGATCATTATCATGGACCTCTTGGTTGAAGGACAAGACATAAGGATCATGTTCCTAAGCCCAAGGTTAATCAAGTGTTGCCCTAGGGCAGATCTCCACTACCTAAGGAAATTGTATAAAAGGCACTAAAATCCAGGGTTAAGGATCTAATCAGCAACACCTATGAAAGTTTTATCTATTTGCTATTAGAAAAAATCCTAGTTTTCCAGTCCCTCGAATTGTAGCTGTTCCATCCTGAGTGATGGCAATTGCCTATATCTCCACCGGTTGAAACGATTGATGAATTTGGCCTACGTACTACCCCTCTCCTTTATACTAGGAGTTCTTGGTGATGGCTTTGCCTATATCTAGAAGAGAAATATCCACTCAGAGCCCTAAAGATGGTGACTGGCAGAGACATCACTATCTGACCCAGGGACATGTATCTACACTAAGGTTTATCTTTTCCTTTATTTTCTATCATTTTATTGAGAAAAATACCAAAAAGATACACTATTTTCAATCATTTTATTGAGAAAAATGCCAAAAAGATCACTATTTGGATCACTTTTCTTAGGTTTAATACAAGATCTATTTTGGTTATCATATCCTTGTTCAAGATTTGTTATTATCAAGATTAAACTAAGGTAAGGGACCTATAAATTTGATTTTATTAGACTGAGAACCTTTGGACTGATAGATCCCTTAATAGCTTGAGATCTTTTCAAATTGTCACAAACAGAATTAGCATGTCTGGTGGGACTTCTTTCTAGGATAGTAATATAGCTGGAAAACATCAAAATAAAACAAGGAAGCTTAGTGAATATTCTAATAACTTCGTTGATCTTATGAGTGTAGGTACGACTGAAGGCGATATAAGGAATTTGCCTAGAGAAGTAGTCATCCTAGGTGAACTACTACCCCTTCCATAAGGTGATATCACCAAGGGTGAGATCGAGGATGAGTAAAATAAAGATATCGAGCCCCCCAGGATAAGGTCTCTATCCACTGCCGATATCGATGCTACTGGATCGGCGTTGGCTCAAGAAAACATGGACATGTATATGGGCATGATGAATTAGATAACCCAAGTTAGACATCCATTTATGGAGGAGAATCGAGATACTCATAATAGGGTGTATAAAACCATTCAAACTTTCATTGATTCTGTCACTAGCCTTACTAACATCATTAATGGGAGGTACAATGACTTTGCCACACAACTGGGACACCCACCCTATCAACATCGGTCATAGCTGATAAGGAATGACTTATAATATGGGGAAGTGAGAATTGCCTAGAGAAATAATATTAGCCAAGTACATGATGAAGAATACCCAAGCTGATATCAACAAGCACATATACCTCCCTTAAGTAAAACCCTAAGTAGGCTCCTATCCTGCCCCAAGCCAATCACATGGCTCTCATCCCTCCTCAGGGGTAGCCTATGGAAACTAATACACAAGTACAATTACCTAACCCTAGGTATCAAAACCCCATGATGTGGAATGACAATGAGATAGCGAGACAATTACAAAGGATGGAGTGTAAGTTGGGAGACCTCTTAAGGAGCCTTATGGCCAGCCCTATCTAAAGTGGATTGATGAGTTTTATCTATTCCCCAGGGGGTACAAACCCCCAGAGTTTATGCTATTCTCTGAAGAAGGTAATATCAGTACTAAGGAACACATATCTCAATTAATAATTAAATGTGGGAAGACTTCATTCAGCAGGTTCATTAAGCTCTGACTCTTTGCTAACTCCCTGATTGGTACTACTTTCGAATGGTATAGTCTATTTAAGCCAGTGAGCATTCAAAATTGGGATCAAATGGTTTGAGCTTTTACCGATGAGTTCTATAACTCTGAGCCAAATGTCAATCTAGCTGATTTGGCCAAGATTACTCAGAACCCAAGAGAGGTAGCTGAGAAATATGTGGTGAGATTCTGGAAGTTGAAGACTTAGTACCCCACTCCAGTCCCTGAGACAGAGCTTGTGGAATTGGCCTTTGATGGGATCAATATGGCCATTCGGGAGAAGTTATAGGGAATAAAGTTTTGTGATTTTTATGATCTTCTAGATTGAGTAATAAGATACCAGATATTTCTTAAAGAGAAGGAGAAAAAGAAACCCATTAGATCTTATTAGAAAGATCTAATAGCATTTTCAGCCCTTGTTGATGAGCCTGACTCAGAAAAGGAGATAGACATCTGTGTAGCCGAGTTAAAGGCTGGAAATCCATATTCTTGTTATGCTCTAAGGCCTCAGTATAGAAAGAAAAAGGAAACCAACAAGCTATCCAAGGAGTATTCCTTTAACATCTCTAATGCTGAGGAAATATTTGACTACTATTGAAAGATGGACAGATTGAGCTCAGTGCCGAGCATGCGATCTCACCCCTTGAGGAGTGCCAAGAGTGTACTATAAATGGCATAATGTTGATAGACATTATACCAACAATTGCATCTCTTTCAGGAATGTGGTGCAAAAGGCTATTGAGGATGGAATACTTTTATTTCCGTACAAAGACAAAGCTACCGTTAAAACCTCTCCATTCCCCAAAGGAGCAAAGGTCGTTATCAAGGTGGGAATCATTACAGTAATTCCTCTAGGGCTAGGAAGGCTAAGAAATCAAATTGATCATGTAAGGATGAAGCTTGATCTCAAAGAAAGAATCCATGGGAAGTCAAACTATAGGAATGGAGATCCAGGCCTCAAGGCCTGCTTGAATTGCCCCAATTATAAGGTAGAGTTTACAGTGATCCCCAAGTGAAAGGAAGTATCTTCAATACCTAAAGCCTTAAAGATGAGGAAAGCTATGACTAAGGGCAATGAGAAGTTCCATGTTAATGAAAGCCTCCAATACCCTAAAAATCTCATCCAGAAAAGATTGTAACTCTCGAAGAAGGCAAGGGAGAGGAGCTATGCATAAGTTGCTAAGTCAAAGCCACTTCATGTGGTCTCAATAAAGAAGCCTCCTCATTCATATGATAAAACACCTTAGATTTTTAAGCCAATATCAAGAAAGATTGAAAAATGGAAGCAATACCAGCCTAACTCCCAAGCTTCAAGCTCTGGAAGTGTGTTATCCCAAGTTATCCTCAGTAAGAGAAACTAGTGGACAATCTTAACTCGCACTCAGAAAAGGAGATTGCAAAGATAGTAACAGATGAAGAGACCCTAAGTGGCTACAAGAACTATCCTAAAAAAAAGTGATAAGTTGCGGGAGAGAAAATTGAAAGCCCGGGAGTAAGAGGATAAATATTAGGAGGAAAAAGAATGGTAAAAAACTAAAATGAAAGGCAAAAACAAGGTGTCCATTGAGAGTGTTGAACATAAATTGACCATCAGAGATAAAAGGCTCTTTAGAGAAGTTGATGCAAGAAGAAAATTTGATAACAAGCGCGTTATAGAGCAATGAGCCAAATGTTAGACACCCAAAAAGCCTAGAGAAGAGAGTCCTCATGAAGGAAAGATTCCAAATCAGAAGCCCCAGGAAGAGGAATCCCAAGGAGAGGGCTCTAGAGAAAAGCCTACTGTCGTGAACAAAAATGGGGTAAGGCATGATGTTTGGTTGAAAGGCCGCCTATAAATCAGCTAGGAAGATAAAGAAAAGGAGCCTAGGCTAATTAGAAGGTTGAGCATCAACATGGTTACCGTCACCCCAGTCCCTCAAACTAAAGTAGACCTAAAAATGATAACAATGTTATCTGAGGAGTTTCAAGCTAAGCTGAGTCTGTAAGCTACCCTAGATGGAGATGTTTTGGAGGATGAGATAAATGATAAGGGAACTCAATAATCATTTTCTATCATCATGGAAGAGCCCCATAGGAGTTTAGAAAACCATATTCGACCCCTCTATATCAAGACTGAGGTAAATGGGATCTCAAAAAATAGAGTCATGGTGGATAATAGGACTAGGGTCAATATTTTTCCTTTGAAAACTTTCAAGAAATGGGGGTTAACTTCTCAAGATCTTAAAAAGGCTGAGCTTTCCTTGTATGAATTTGTAAGGGAGAGACATTGCTAGAGGGATTTGTCATTATTGAACTCAAAGTTGCCATAGAAACTCAGCCTATGAATAACTATATTGTTAATGCTAAGGTCAACTACAACATCTTTCTTGGAAAGGATTGGATACACTAAATTTTTTGCATTCCTTCAATTACGAATCCGATGTAGATCATCTTCAAATATGACTATGTGGAGATAATGCATGAATATCCCAACCTCTTTGGGCAAGAAGTTCACTTCTCGGATGTGGTGTACTATGATTCTGAAACTAAGAAATTGTTCTTTAATCCTGAAAATAAGATAGATAGAAAAGTTATGCTAGTTGAACAAATATCTCGGCCAAAGACAATTTGGGTGATTGACAGAGCTTTACCCTCCAATTAATATATGGATAAGATCTACAAGAGGCAGATGGAGGTGATCCTTAAACTCCATAATTTATTTTGGGAGTAAGTGTACTCAGTGGAGTGTATCTATAAGAATGAAGATCAAGATTCCACAACAATCCTGGAGCTTAAAGATTTGGGGGCTAGCAAATAAGAAGCTTTAAAATGAGCCAATAGAAGTCCAAGATCCCTTGAAGGAGATAAACCTAGCAATAAAAGCCAACCTATGTCCGATTTTTATAAGTGACAAATTATCTCTAGAGTTTGAAGAGAAGATAACAACTCTCCTGAAGGAGTATAAAGATTTTTTTGCTGGGACATATGATGAGATGCCAGGACTAGCAAGGGAGTTAGTGGAGCATAAGCTACCTATCAAGCTGGGGTTCAAGCCATTCTGGTAACCCATGAGGAGAATGCCAACTGAGGTTAAAAAGTTGATCAAGCAAGAGAATGAGAGATTTCTCAAGGCGGGCTCCATCCGACCTGTGGTTTATACAGAATTGCTCTCTAACTTAGTCTTGATGATCAAGAAAAATGGGAAGTTGAGGATATTTAATGATTTTAGAAATTTGAACACCGTAACTCCCAAGGATGAGTACCTCATGCCCATAAATGATATATTGACAGATTTGGCTGCTGGAAATACTATCTTATGACTCATGTATTGGCATTTAAGCTATAACTAAATTAAGATCGCTAAGAGAGATGTAAGTAAGTTTGCCTTTAATTTTCCCAACCCAATAGGAGCATATGAATGGTAGTAATGCCTTTTGATTTGAAGAATGCTAGGCCTACCAATTAGAGGGAAATGAATGCCATCTTCTATGATTTCTTAGGAAAGTTTATAGAGGTATATATTGATGATGCGGTGGTATTGTCCTCCATATTTTTATAATTCCAAAACCTATAGTATGGTTGTGCTTTGAATGAGATTATTTGTCAAAATTCTGTTTGATTAAGCAATCTATGAGCATTTGGTGCATAAATATGTTTTTGGTACTTAGATTTCATTCATATACAATTTGAACATACTAACAATCGATTTAGAATCAAAGTGTTTTTCAAAAAATATAGGAATTATTGGATACATCCGTATAGAAGTGACTCTATACGATTGTATACCAGTACATAGGCATTTGGGATTTCTAGGGCAAATGGATATGCTCATATCAACAGGGCTCTATACTCCCGTATCCAATTTAATGGCTATTTAATTCAAATCTACCTACTTGATACGCTCGTATGCAACAAGGCCTATACACCATACCCAAGTTATCAAGAATAATTAGAAATGATGCCATCAGTACTTTTGAATATTGGAGACAAGTTTTTGGCTCCAAATTGGCAAAGGTATAAAAGTGAAGACTAGAAACAAAGTTAAGAAGTTACAAGAACTATTCCATTGCAATTATAATCATTGGTTCTTAATTCTAAAGCTCATTAAGCTCAATCTTTCTTTATTTTCTTAAACTTTAATACTTCATTGTGATCCTTTAGGTTTAAAAAAACCACTAGTTAGGTTCTCAATAGAAAATATTTATCCTAGCACGTTGTAAACAAGTCTTTTGACTTATATCCTTGTAAAAACACTTGTATTTGGAGTTGGTTGCTCCACTCCTTGTACTTGGGCAAAATCCCTAAGAACTAGAAGCTTGGGAGCTTCGGATTGAAGATAGTGGAACCTCAATCGATTTGATTGAGAGAGTGGATGTAGGAGAAGGACTCTGAATCATTATAAAATAGAGTAGTCTCTCTTTTCTCTCTTTTATTTATTATTTATTTATTATTTCTCTATTTTATATATTGAATTGGTGATTTGAAAGTTGTTTGCTCACACACTCAAGTTCTTAATTCCATTTTCATTATGTCATAACTTTCTTCTAAGTTGAGAAAGATTTTAAAAGGGTCAAAACTTGATAAAATTGTTTGAAAAATCCAAAAAGTTTTAAAACACCAATTCACCTCTCCTCTTGGTGTCCATTATTGGGACAACAATTGGTATCTGAGCCAAGCTTTCTTGTTTGTTAAATCTTGAAATTTAGAAAGCTAATGATCGATTATTGCAGGTGTTAATGATTCCATTAAGACACCATTCTAAGAGGGCCATTGCTCAACTAGACCTCTACTATTCAACGCCAAATTACAACCAGTGGAAAGTTTGTATGCCATTCCATATTGGTTCTCAAGGGTACGACTTATGGGAGATCATAGAGAAAGGTCCCTATATTCTTATGGACTCAAATGGAGAGTTGATTGATCCTAAGGAATGGACAAAAGCCATCAAGAGAAAGGTTCAAAGAAACAATAAGGTGATCAACCTTATCTTCTGTGCTCTATATGAGATGGAATTCAATCGGGTTTTGGCTTGCGAAATGGCCTGGAGATATGGGACATTCTTAGAGATACATATGAGGGAACAAGAAAAGTGTAGTCCTCAAAGTTCATAATGATCTCCACCAATTATGAAAACTTCAAATTTGTGAAGAATGAGAGCATCTCAAGTATTTACACAAGATTTACTACTATTGTGAATGAGCTTTGAGGCCTTGGCAAGACCTTCAATAAAAAAGACATGGAAGTCAAGATAATTTGATGTCTTCCTGTCGAATATGATGCCAAAGTGGATATAATTGAGTCATCATCGGATTTTAAAGAGATGATCATTGAGAATCTTATTGGAACACTCCTAACATATGAAATGAAGCTGAAATCAAAGATGGAGCTTATAGGCACTCCAAGTGCTTTAACCAATAAGGAGAAGCCTCTTGCACTTAAAGTCACTTACAAGGAGAAATATTCCAAGAAGGAAGCTACTAGTGATGAGAGTGAAGAGGATGATGAGATAGCCTTGCTTGCCAAGAAATTCAAGAAATACTTATCAAAAGGGAAGTTCAAGAAGAAAGAGTCAAGGAAGGAAAAAGATAAGAGTAATGACATTGTTTACTACGAATGCAAAAAGCCCAAATATTAGGCAAGATTGCTATGTCTACAAGGCCAAGAAAGGCAAGGAGAAGAATAACTCATACAAGAGCAAAGATAAGGCATATGTGGCGTAGAGTGGAAGCGATGATTCTAGTGATGATGAATCATCCAATGTAGAAGAAGAGGAAAACTTATGCTTGATGGCACAAGAGAAAGCATTGAAGAAGAAAATGAGGTAACTCCCCAAACCTATCTTTTGATGAGTTACAAAATGCATTTGATGAACTCATGGCCGATTATGTTTTGATTGTGAAAGAAAATAAATTTTTGAACAATTATTTACAAAAATTGAAAATTGAGCATGAGAAGAGCAATGGCTCTAAGTCTTTTGAAATTGAGAAACAAAATCCCATGACTCAACTAAATGATTTATAAAAATCTTTTGAGAGTCTTAAGGAAGAGAAAGTTAAGATTGAATTGGAACTTAAAGACACTAAGAAATTCTTTGGGAGTTTTCTAAAGGTAGAAAAGTTCTAAATCAAATATTAATGTCTCAAAGAGACATGTTTGATAAAACCGGCATTGGTTTCAAAAGTGAAGAAAAATAACATTTTTCCAATGTATCTCAAGGAAAAAAGAATTTTATGCATAAGGTTCATATTAAATGTAATTATTGTAAATTATATAGTCACATATTAAGGAATTGCCCCATAAGTCTTAGGAGGCCATATACCATTAGGAAAGTATAGACTCCTAAGGGTTCCAAGAATATCCCTAAGGACTCCAAGGAAATTCCAAAGAATTTCATGAACAATCCTAAGGGTAAATGGATTCCAAGTGAAACTAACATGAGTGGACCCAAGACTAAATGGGTTCTATCAAAGAGTTGTGAATTTGTCCATGTGTAAGCTATCATCAAGTCTAAAGAAGAGAAATGGGTGATTGATAGTAGATGCTCAAAGCACATGACCAGTGATAAGAAAAAGTTTCTCAAGCTTGAAGAGAAAGATGGAGGAATTGTAAGCTTTGGAGATAACTCCAAAGGTAAAATTTGTGAAGTTGGCACAATGGGTAATGATGATTTTACCATTTCCAAAGTATTGTTTATGCATAACTTGAGACACAATTTGCCAAGTGTAAGTAAATTATGTAATAAAGGTTATAGATTCTCATTTAATCCATGCATTTATGAGGTCATTGACATTAAAACAAACCAAATTGCATTAATTGGTTATCGTAAGGGTAATGTGTATATGGTGGACTTGAGCAATCAAACCAATCATCTTTGTTTATTTTCCTCAAAGGATGATGATCTTACTTTATGGCATAGGAGATTAGGCCATGCAAGTTTAGATGTTCTATCCAAACTTTCAATAAAGGATTTAGTAAAAGTTTGCCCAAAATGACTTTTAAAATGGGAAAGCATTTTAAACCTAAAAATATGATTCCAACTTCTAGACCATTGCATCTTTTACATCTTGATTTGTTTGGTCCAACTAGAATATCTAGCCTTAGCAATAAGCATTATTGTTTGGTCATTGTTGATAATTTCTCTCATTTTACATGGGTATTATTTCTTACACATAAAAGTGATGCATTTGGTTCATTCATGCCATTAGTAAACTCTTTACAAAATAAAAAAGGTTATTCCATTACATGTATAAGAAGTGATCATATAATCGAATTTGAAAATTCCAATTTTGAAAAATATTGCATTGAGCATAATTTTTTTGCACCTAAGACTCCTAAACAAAATGGTGTTGTTGAGAGGAGAAATAGATCATTGTTAGAAATGGCTAGGACCATGCTTTGTGAAAATGATTTCCCTAGATATTTTTGGACTGAAGCCATGAAAACTTCTTACTACATTAATAGGGCTATGATTATACCCATACTCAAAATGACACCTTATGAATTATGAAAAGGTAAAAAGTCCAACATTTCATATTTTCATGCATTTGGCTGTAAGTGTTATGTGTAAAATAATGGCAAAGATAACTTCAAAAAATTTGATGCTAAATCAGATGAAGCAATTTTCCTTTATTATTCTAGTGATTCTAAGGCCTATAAGGTCTTCAACAAGAGGACACTCTTAGTTGAAGAATCCATTCATGTTATTTTTTGTGAATTTGCTTCTAAGTGTGTAGCAAGGAACAATGAACATGAAGAAGCAATTGAAGTCACGATGAGTAACCTAACCTTAGAAGATAAGAGCAGTGAGCAACCAAAGTCAAGTGAAGAGTCTATAGACCAAAAAAATGTGAGGCCTATAGTTGATGAAATGGAGGCTCAATCCAATGAGAACATGTAGATTCTAGCCATTTCACAACAAAGGGAGACTCAATATCCAAAGGAGAGGAATGAAGTTAAGGATACACAAATCATTGGTGAGCTTACCCAATGAGTGAGGACAAGGTCACAAGTCCATAACACTTATGAGTATGTGGCGTTCTTATTCGTGGTAGAGCCCAAAGGCTTGGAAAAGGCTATTAAAGATGAGCATTAAGTACTAGCCATGCAAGAAGAGCTCAGCCAATCTGAGAGGAGCCAAGTATGGATCATAGTACTAAGGACAAAGCATCATCCCATCTTTGGAACCAAATGGGTATTCCGAAACAAGCTAGACGAATCCAACGTAGTAGTAAGAAATAAAGCTCTCCTAGTAGCTAAGGGCTATTCTTAAGAGGAAGGTATTGATTTCGACAAAACTTATGCTCCCACAGCAAGGAAAGAAGCAATTAGAGTGTTACTTGCTTTTGCATTTTTTAAAAACTTTAAACTTTTTCAAATGGATGTTAAAAGTGCCTTTTTAAATGGTTTTATTCAAAAAGAAGTTTATGTTGGACAACCTCTCGATTTTGAAGATTTTAAATTTTCAAACCATTATTTTAAACTTAAAAAGGCATTATATGGTTTAAAACAAGCTCCTTGAGATTGGTATGAGAGGTTGACAAACTTTTTAATTAAAAAAAGGTTTTACCACACTTTTTATTAACAACTAAGGGTAAGACACTCTAATTGTTCAAATCTACTCTAATTGTTCAAATCTAGGTTGATGATATTATATTTGGTGCTTCTAACAAATTTCTTTGCAAGGAATTTTGTAAGTCTATACAAGGTGGATTCAAAATGAGCATGATGGTGGAGCTAAATTTCTTCTCGGGATTGCAAATCAAGCAATTAAATCATGAAACCTTAGTTCACCAAATGAAATATACCTAGGAGCTACTCAAAAAGTTTGATATGGATGTGGTAAGACCATACAATACTTCTATGAGCACTATAGTTAAGATGGATGTAGATGCTAAAGGCAATTCTGTTGACAAAAAATTTATAGGAGCATGATAGGGACTTTACTTTACTTGACTACATCTAGACCCGATATTTTGCATAGTCTATGCATGTGTGTTAGATTCTAATCGAATCTTATGGAATCCCATCTTGCATGCATCAAACAGATCCTAAGTTACCTAGTGGATATGCTAAATCTCTATTTGTGGTATCTAAAAGGTCCTTCTTCTAATTTGGTTGGCTATTCGATACAGACTTTGGTACATGTAAGCTCGATAGGAAAAGAACTAATGGTACATGTCAATTTCTAATTGGCATGCTAGTATCATGGTTTTCTAAAAGGTAAACTTTGGTTGCATTATCAACCACAGAAGTGGAGTATGTAGCTATCGCATGTTGTTGCACACAACTTCTTTGGATGAAACTATAACTTGAGGATTATGGCATGGCATTGCATTGCATTCCCATAAAATATGACAACACAAGTGCTATAAATTTATCCAAGAACCCATTCATCATTCTAAGATAAAGCATATAGATATAAGGTATCATTTCCTTAGAGACAATGCATCAAAAGGACATATTACACTTGAGTTCGTTGATACAAAGAATTAACATATAGATTTCTTCACCAAACTAATTGACAAAGAAGCTTTTTATTACATTCGTACTAAATTAGGCATGATTGATGCCTCTCGAGTATAATCTGACCTCAAATCTCTTTATTTGGTGAGATTAAATGTCCATATTTTGATGAACATGTGTTTCTTTAATGATATAATGTGTTTGTGAATGAGGCATGCTTTATGTGTTGTCATTTGAATGAGCACAAAAGAGGAATTGATTCAATTTAAATGAATCAATTCATCTTAAGGTCATTTATAGATCGATTTTAATGCCATAAATAAATAATAGTGTAAACATATCATATATGCCATAAAATTCTTTGAAAATTTTCAAAATCTTTATTTCTTAAAAATCCAGCTTTTAATATGCCTGTATAGACCCTTTTCCATACACCCATATTGAATCTCTTAATTTTTGAAAATCCCTACTATACTAACATACACCTGTATAGAAAGCCTTCTATATGACTGTATCCTTGCACGACACTGGGGGTATAAAATGCTGCATATGCATGTTTTTTAGAACTTTTAGAACCCTATTTCTCAAGAACTCATTTCTGCTCTCATTTTCTTTCCTTCAAAACTCAATTTTTTCCTTTTCATAAAATCTTTATCTTTATCTTAATTTCCTCATTCAAAACCCTAATTTCACAAAATTTCTCAAAATCACTTTTAAACCCTAAATCTCAAATTTCTCAAATTTCCTTCTTTACTCAAATTCTCAACAACATGAGTTCTAGAACTATAAGAGGAGCTTCTAAATGGGGAAGATTTTATCCAAATGTGGCTAGTTCTTTAAGAATAACTAGTCAAAAGAGTCTTAGACAATAAAGGGATGTGCCTACATGAACACCATGAGTAAGTCTTCACCCTCTTAACTTTGGATTTCATTTTGATGAGTTAAGTGCTAGTGAGAGATTGATAAGCTTGTTAAATATGGGACCCCTGCTGCTTGTACACCATTAGACCTAGATTGTTTAACTAAGTTAGGTGTTAAGAAAGACCTTAAAAAGATATTAGAACCTATTTTCCCTTAGTCGAAATGCCTCAATACCTCTTAAGAGGTATACCATAATCTCACCTTGGAATTATTTTCAACAATTAAAATCGATGAGGATAATTAGGGGTTTCGGTAAAAAAATTCAAGGGAAAGAATACCATACATTTGCATGCCAACTTAGAGAATATTTAGGAGTGTATGGTTATAAGGGAGAAATTGGATTACAATACAATTGGAGTAGGAATGAGGTTTAGGAAAAGATGACCAATAGGTTAGATTTTCTAAAGAAAAGAATGTCAACGCTTCATAAATTACTAGTGTGCGGATGAGGATGGCATACAAGATCATGGTGACTTCTCTCTTATGTAAATCTAACCATAGCAAGATTTTTAGGGTTGAGATATTTTGGTGTGAATTCTTGCTCAACAATGTGAGGATTACTGGAGTAGTTTTCTTCATCAAAGCTTAGAAGCATTACTTAACTCACTTAAAGGGTACATTTTGATGGGGTTAGACCATAACGCTCATAGAAAACAAAGTTGGCACATTTGATGAGCATATCTATAAGTGATATATAGTTTCACAAAAGAAAATGGACAACCTATCATTTGACACTTAGAAAAATATTGTCATAGTTCATATGGATGGATGCCATTATATTCTAGTTCCTGACTCTACTCCTCCTACACCAGAGGAAATTGCACATCGTGCATAGGAGGTAGCTCGAGAGCAAGGAGGAGATGTTTCAAGTGACGATGAGGATATTGAAATGCAAACAATGGAAGAGGAAGAGGAAGAGAAAGGATATGGAGATGAGGATGATCCTTGGTTTCAAGATATGGTCATTAGAATGATCGATGGGAACATAAGGAATTTGGCCAATTTTCGCCTTGAGGTACAAGGTCATCTTGGTACCATGGAAGAAAAGTTTACCACTTTCAAGAAGAAGTAAGATGATCTCTATGACTTGATGAGCACCTTCATCAAGAACTTACCACATCAACCTTCACCTCCTCTAGAGATTTGAGCATCTATATCTATTCCAAACCAAACCAAGTTTTCTATTTTTGCTTAGTTCTTTTAAAACTTTATGGTATAATTGTGTTATTATGTTTACATTTTCATTTTGAGGTACATTGTTTGACATTTAGTTTATATGGTTTAGTACTTTATTTTGGATACTATGTTTGAAGTTACAAGATAATTATTAATGTATATGCCTTTTATGCAAATTGTGTTTCTTATCACTTATTTCTTTACCTTTTTCTTGATGACAAAATAGGGGAGAAAATATTTGAGTTTCAAACTTATATATTGTTGAATTATTGATATTATAGCTTGAATGTTATTATGTGTTTGGTTATATTAAGTTTGAGCTTATATTAAGCATATTGAGCTATAAATTGTGAAATTTATTTGTGATGTTTATTAGCTTTAAACAAAGCTCATGTTATGTATAAGCTTTGGCTTGAGTGTTAGTATTTAAACTTAATGCATTAAGGAATAAAGTTTATGTATTTTGCATTATCATTATTTTAAAAGCTTTTAATGCAAAATTTTTATCAAAAAGATTGGTATACCGATAGAGGGAGTCATGCCAAATATTTTGCATAAAATTTTGACAAATGCTTTAAGTTAAATTTTTCATAGCATTTCATATGTTTTTGCTTGAAACTAGACTATGGTTTTGTCATCATAAAAAAGAGGAGATTGTTGTCCTCCATATTTTGATGATTCCAAAACCTATAATATGGTTGTGCTTTAAATGAGATTATTTGTCAAAATTATGTTTGATTGAGAAATCTATGAGCATTTGGTGTATAAATATATTTTTGGTACTTAGATTTCATTCCTATACACTTTGAATGTACTAACAATCGATTTAGTGCAGGAATTGTTGGATACACCCATATTGACTTGTTCCATATGACCGTATGGAAAATAGGATACCCCCGTATAAAAATTACTCTATACGAGCGTATTCCAGTACATGGGAATTTGGAATTTCTAGGGCAAATGGATATGCCCATATCAATAGGACTCTATATGCCAATATCCAATCCAATGGCTATTTCATTCAAATCTACCCATCGGATATGCCTGTATGCAATAAGGCTTATACGTCCATATCCAAACTATCAGGAACCATTGGAAATGATGTCATTAGTACTTTTTGAACATTAGAGATAAGTTTTTAGCACTAAATTAGTAAAGTTATAAAAGTGAATACCAGAAACAAAGCCAAAAAGGTATAAGAACTACTCCATTACAATTCTAATAATTTGTTCTTAATTCTAAAGCTCATTAAGCTCAATTTTTCTTTGTTTTCTTAAATCCTTAATACTTCATTATAATTCTTTAGGTTTAAGAAAACCATTAGCTAGGATTTCAATTGAAAATCTTTATCCTAGAACATTGTAAGCAAGTCTTTTGACTTGAATCCTTGTAAAAACACGTGTATTTGGAGTTGGTTGCTCCATTCGTTGTACTTGGGTGAAATCCCGGAGAACTAGAAGCTTGGGAGCTTCAGATTGAAGATAGCAGAACCTCAATCGATTTGATTGAGAGTGTGGACTTAGGAGAAGGACTCTGAACCACTATAAAACTGAGCATTCTCCCTTCTCTCTCTTTTATTTGTTATTTATTTTTTATTATTCTATTTTATATATTGAATTGGATATTTGAAATTTTTTTGCTCACACACTCAAGTTCTTAATTCCATTTTCATTGTGTTATAACTTGCTTATAAGTTGAAAAAGATTTAAAAAAGATTAAAACTTGATAAACTTGTTTAAAAAACCTAAAAAGCTTCAAAACACCAATTCATCTCCCCTCTTGGTGTCCATTGTTAGGACAACATGTGGTAAGGTCCCAGTAAAAGGAGCAACACTTGGCTAATCTGAGGTAATCTTTTGAAAGGATGATACTATACCAGCTCAAAATGAATCCCCTGAAATGTGCTTTTAGGGTATCTGTCAGTAACTTCTTGGGCTCCTTAGTCCATTAAAAGGGCATGGAGATTGACAAAAATAAAGATAAGGAGATCCTAGAAACTTCTCCCCTGAGGACCAAGAAAAAGCTACAAAGATTGATTGGGCAGATAAATTTTTTGAAGATATTCATTACTAATATAGCTGGGAAACTTTGACCTTGGAGGTTGTTGTTTAAAGGGAACAAGGAATTCATTTGGATGGAGCAGCACCAAACAGTGTTTATTGAAATCCAAGCCTATTTAACCAAGCCACTGATTATGACTCTTCCTAAGCTTAGAGAACCCCAAGTGTTGTATATATCAGCTTCGAAAGATGCAATTGGGAGCATGCAAGTCCAAGATCAATAGGGATATAAAAGGGCCATCTACTACCTCAGTATGAGTTTGATTGGCACTGAGACTAGGTATACCCCAATCGGGAAGTCGCTGCTTGTTTTGTACTACTCTTGCACCAAGATAAGCTACTACATTCTCCCGATAATAGTCATGGTTATCAGCCAAACTGATGTGATGAAATACATTTTGTCAAGGCCCTACTTAAGGAATAGAATTAGGAAGCGGGCAGTTGGAATCTTAGAGTTTCATCTTCAGTATGTCCCACTTAGAGCAATGAAAGTTTAGGCCTTAGCCTATTTTCTTACTCACCACCCCAACAAAGACACCTCAAAGGAGGAAGTAAATTTCATATCTCAAAGGTCTTCTTAGGAGTTGTGGTTTGATGGATCAAAACTTCAACATTAGTAGGGGAAGGCATTGTGTTAACCTCACTAAGGAGTATCACAATTAAGTTGGGGTTTGTCCTTAGATTCCTTTGTTCTAACAAGCAGGCATAGTATGAAGCCTTAATCTTGGGGTTGGAAATTTTGGCTGTGCTAGGGGCATGATCAGTGGATATCAGAGGTTATTCACTACTGGTTATCAATCAACTGACTAAAGAATACAAATGTGAAGCACCGATTCTTCAATCATATTGCAACAAAGCAATGCATCTATTGGAGGCCTTTGAAGACATTTCCTTAGAGTATTCAACTCGGGCTTCTAATGAAGAAGTAAATAAGCTAGCCCATAGGACATCAGGTTATCTCAAATGGTTTGGGGAGAATCCCTTAGAATATAGGTCGATCTCAATTTTGAGTTCTGATGGTATCATCCAGCTTTAGGATAAGGTGGAAAATTATCCAGAGGTCTTTGCCATAAACATCACTCAAGATTAGAGGAAACCTATCATTGAATTCCTACAAGATCCATTTATAGATGATGATCACCAAACTAGACTCCTAGCCCTAAGCTTCTGGTAGGAGGAAGGGATTTGCTATAGGAAATACATGGACCAGTTTTTGTTATGCCATAGTCTAAAGGAAGCAATGCTAGCCATGGACGAGGTGCATGAAAAAGAGGCAGGAGCCCATCAAGCAAGGAGATTAATGAGGAAGCTGTTGTAGAAACATTGTTATTGGTGACAAAAAAATGGAGAAGGATTGCATAGATTATGCCAAAGGATGTGAAGCTATCAAAAACATGGTTCTATTCAAGTATCCCCAATAGAAGAGTTTTATTTAATCATCAAGCCCTACTTTTCAAGGCTTTGGCTATGGACATCATAGGGAAGATCTATCCCCCACCTACGTAAAATCATTGTTTAATTTTAATGGCCACAAATTATTTTACTAAATGGGTGGAATTAGTTCCCTTGAGGAGTGTAACATAAAAGGTTATGATTCTATTCATTAAGGAGTACATTCTTATTTGTACTAGCTTACCTCAGACGATTACTATAGAGCAAATGACCATGTTCACAGGCGAGGCAGTGAAAGAATTCTATAATGAATGTGGGATCAAGCTACTACATTCAACCCCCTTATTATGACTAAGCAAATGGGTAAGTAGAGGCTGCTAATAAGGTAATCAAGGGGATCATCCAGAAGATGGTGGATAATAACCCTTGGAAATGGCATAAGCTTTTGGGAGATGCCTTATGGGCTATAAAGACAAGCATCAAAACAGCAATAGGACCTACCCCATTCAAGCTCGCTTATGGGCATATAATGCCATGATCCTACCAGAACTCACTATCAAGTCCACAAGGAGGTGTCAAGACTAACTCACCTTAGTTGAATATGATGAAGCTTTGTACAGGGAGCTAGATGAGTTAGAATATGCAAGTATAACAACCTTAGACCGGATGTAAGTTCATAAAAAGAGGTTGGAAAGAGCCTAAAACAAATGGGTTCGACTTAAGACATTTAAATTTGGAGACTTTGTGTGGGAAGCTATCCTACCACTCTAGGAAAAGCAGCCAGACTTGTGGAAATGGTCTGCCAACTAGAAAGGATCGTTTGAAGTTAAGGAAATCATGGGCAATGGTACCTGGTGGCTCTTGGGCGAGGAAGGAAGAAGCCAAGGTCGATCTATCAATGGCAAGTACCTAAAATTAAATAAGCCATCACTGTGAGACTTAGTTGATCGATCTTAGTTTAAAAAAGTTAGGGGAAAATTGAACTAAACTTTGCCTTTGCAAGGTCGATTGTTATTACTATCTGCAAGGTTATTATGATGTAGTCAATTTTGATGATTCAATTTTATCTATTTTTTTTATTTTATTTTAATTAGCTGGTGATTATGCTTACTGATTGTAAATGTGGGCCATGGTGGCTGATTGAAGTATGTTATAAACAAAAAGCATTTCTAAATACTAAGGCATTTTGTAAACAAGAATCCATAGGCATTCATAACATGCATTAATCCATCAAGGAACAAAATAATAAGTTTGAGAATTTGAACAAACTACCTCCTAGTCGATAACATTAATCAAAATGCCCATAAAGGACTTGTCTAAAATTATAGAAGGTTGAAATTTAAAATAATACAAAGCTAAGAAACAATTGAGAAAAGCTTATTGATCTCTTGTTAAAGGGTCTCCTCAGTTGTCCTATTCTTCTCCACCTCAGCTTCCAGACTTGAGACAATCTCGGCCAAAGCTTTGATGCTTCCTTCATCTTTTTGCTCTCCTCCCTCGCCTCCCTCACCTTTGACACAGCTTAAGCTTTTTGCTTTTTGAGATGAGTCAGCTTCTCCCTTTTGATAGCCAGCTCCTTCTCTAAAGCCACATTCTCTCTCGCCACAAGCCCCATATCTTTATCCAGGGACTTAGCCTTGTCAACATAGGTCTTGCCATGACCCTAGAAAAACTTTTGATCAGTTCGGTGCTGGGAGTCCTTCAGGTGCTTCTAGGTGGCACTGATGTACTTTAAGGCATGGAAATTCTCATCAAAAGTGTTGAGAAAATTGATCACAGTTGCCTTTTGGCCAATTTGGATAAGCTTCTCGGTAGCATGGTCGATATTTCACTTTTTTCTCAACCGAATTCTTCAAAAAGCAGCAAAAGCCCTTTGTTAACTGTCGCTGAGAGCACCTTCCTATGCTTCACTATCTTTTTATTAATCTCAATTGTAGAAGGGGCTGGAGGCACTTTAGTCTCAGCCTTTGGCTTGGGGAAGGCCTCATCATCTAATCCCGAGGTATCAAAGTAATCCTCAAGATCTTCTAGATTGTCTTGCTGAAATAAAAAGGTTAGAGATGGGCAATAAAGCAAAAAATTCAAGCAAAGGGAAAATGGCTTACCTAGGGAGAAGTAGCTATAGAAATTTTGGGGAAAAAGTCTCAGACAGAGACTTTCACTAAAGAAGTCTTAACATAATTAGCCTTGATTGAAGAAACCTTGGAAGGATCCCTAGCAGGAGATGTACCTGGACTTGAACTCTCGGCCATGTCCTAAATTACAGGCTCCTAAGTAAGATCGATAGGGGCAAGGTGTTCTTGCCTAGAGAGCATCTACATCGATGGATCAAAATCCTCTCAGGTTGAGTCCTTATTTTTGGAATGGCTTCTTTTAAAGGCATTGGATTTAATATGTTCTTTTGATGCCTCAGATTCAGAGGTCTCTAGCTTGGAGTTACCCTTACTTGTTTGTGACTTGTGTTTGGAGGCTGCGAGGATCTCGTCAAGGGGGATTGCTTAGCAGGGGGGGTTAGAAGCAATAGCTGAAGTGTCCCTAGTTTTAGCAAGGCTCAACATGATTTTTTACAAAGGAAAAGGATAGTTGTGAGGAAGGAAAACCTCATAACAAAGTCACTAAGGGAAGAAAAATTTACACCTTACTTCATCTTCTTTAGAGGTTTCTCTAGAGCTTCAAACTCGAGGCCCCTTTTTACCTTTGGTATGGACTCACCGATAAACCTTGGACCAATAAGTTCAAAACAAGACAAGTTAGAAACAATTCACTAAAAATCGACCGAAGGACTAAGGTAAGAATAATCTACCTCAACCTCGGCCGAATGGTCTGAGCACTGATGGCCATTTAAGGTGTGTGTTTGGTGGATAATAAATTTTATAATATCTGACAATGGTTACCGAGTTGGGAGGATATTTTATTCACTCAATGATAGGTCCTGCTACCCCGAATGGGGTAGTTGGCAAGAAAGGCCATTTTATTTGGGGAACTTTGAGAGCGAACCAATGCTTGGGAATGGGAAAGTTAGGGTGAATGTTTTTTCCTTCTTCTTTGAACTTTTTATTAAAATGGTCCTTGAAAATGGCTATTTGTCTATCTCAAGTGAAGGTGGCCTGGACTAGGGTATGAACCTTTATTTTTTTATTGGGATTGTTACACTTTATTTTAAAAAATGTGGAAGTGTGTGGTATTTGATTCTATAGAACTTTTCAAATTTACAAATTTGCTTAAGATATTCACCTCGAGAACCTCCCAGGTTGATATCCTGTATAGAAGGAGGCTTGTTAATGACCTTTGCTGAAAAGTGCAACCTAGACCACACAACATAAAACTCTTTGGGCATGGCCTTATCAATGTATCCTTCCCACCATGTCCTAAACCTAGTGGTTACGCAAGGTCTACACTGGTCCAAAATTTCTAATTTCCTAAGTTGATGATCATTAAGGTCCTTGAGTTGGAAGAACTGACTTTTAGAAATTATGAATCGGCCAGGGGAAAGTTGGTTAAGGGAGAAAGTGGTCGGACAGGGGTATTCCTGATGAAGGCCAAACTATCGGCAGTAGAGTTGAGGAGAGTACACCTCAACACCTCCCTTAGAGTTAAAGGAGGTGCTGAAGGGCAAATTGCGAGCCATAAGTACGCTTTTCTGAAAACACTCAAGAACAAGTGGATCGTTGAGAGGGAGCTTACTCTCAGTGGGAAAAGGTTGAGTCTGGAAGGGGCCATGTCCGGCGGGTTTGAGAATGCTAAGGTTATAGCTATGTACCCTTCGGGTGGAGTAGAAGAATTCTACCACTTCTTTATAGGACAAATCGCTAACTGTCCATGTCCAAAGAAATTGACCGTAAGTGGGGAAAAGCTTATCAGTCTCGGATGACCCACATTAGGCCCTTGTGGAGAGAAGAAAAATAACTCAAGGCCAAAAGAAATTTGGTTTATGCTTCTATACAAATTGGAAAGAATTAAACAGCCTAGGTCATACATTTTTCTAGAGGCGACAGCTTTGGCCACTCTAAGTTACTCTTTGGCAACCTTTAATAAGGATGTGTATAAGATGTATTTACAGAGGAAGCAGAGGAGAAAGGCTATGTACTCCTTGGAAGAGGGTTTTGGTTCATGAATTAGGTTGTGCTCAAAGAAGTGTTGGTAAGAAGTCCTCTAGAAAGAGATGCTAGAGGAATCATCGAGGGGTAGAAGTAGTTGATATGGCATTTTCAATTACTTTTTATTTCTGATGTGGCGTAGGCATGGGGCTCACATTTTAGAAATACATGAAATTTTTTTTTTAAAAAGTAGGTTTTGGAATTTGAACTCGTGACTTTAAGTGAAGAATGAAGAGTGTTTAAAATTTTGTCAAGTCAAACTCTTATTATTTAAACGCATTATATATATATAAAAGAAAAAAATATAAGGTAAACTTTTTTATTTTAAGTTATATATTTGAAATTTAAATTTTTTTTAGAGATTAAAACAATTAAAAATAAAAATGAGATTGGATTGAGAAAAAAAAACTTACTTATATGAGATGGAAAACATAAAGACTTACTTGATGATAATAATCAAAATTCTTTTCTTTTAAGAAGATGAGAAAGGATTTTAAATGTTGTTAAGAGAAGTGATTTGAAAGTAAATTCTCTTGTTAAAACACTTAAGAGTTAATGCACGAACCTCCTTTATAAAAGAAGGTGAATCAGTATTTATAGAGTTTGTGAGAAAAATACACTATACCATAAATGATCTATTTCAATCAAATTTGGAAGTGTTGCAAAAAAAATGTGTTAAATATGATAATTATATTATAATTTGATATTATGTATAAAAGTGTCAGCAATAAATATAATAAAAATGAAAAACAAAATTAGAAGACAACAATCCACTGACTTCCTGACTTGGAAAATTTAGTCAAGTCTCTAGTTATTTGAACTTTTGTTTGTTCCCAAAGTGCTTATATGTTTGAGAGACTCTTCATGACCTATACTAAAATAATTAACTGCATTCTCATAGTTTTATCATCATCAAAATAGATTATTTATTCATGAGGTTAACAATCTCCCCTATTGATGATGATAAAACTCTTAACAGTCAATACAAGAAAATATACATTTCTCTAGAGATTTAGATGTATACAAATGTCTTAAATTTTTAAACGGCTTTCACGTGACGTCCTTAAAACTACATCAAAGTCCATATAAACTGAACACTTGGAGCAATATTAAATAAGAAATAGAATAGAGAACAAAGGATAAAACACTCATAAGCTTAAGATTTTTAAGAAAGACAGTGTAACCTAGCAATGATTTAAAATAATAAAAGAAATTTAGAAATAACTGTGAACCCATGTCATGCCAGGGTAATCCAAATGAACCATCAGACCATTAATTAATGATCAATAGATTAAGGATTTTATGAGTAATGATCAGATACCTAAAGCAAAAAAAAAAGTAATTGTAAAGAAAACTGAAAAAGTATTAGGAAGGAAACGATTCAAATTCATTAGTTAGGAATTTTTGTCAAAAATTCATTATTTTTAACCAGTGGTAAAAACTTGGTTCGGGGGACACCCATAGAATTAATTCTGTTAAATAGAAAGAAACGTCACGATATTGGATAAAGTTCATCGCGTTGGAACTAGATATTCATTACATGGAGAATGAACTTTTATCAATCAAATAATATTAATAATTCTAATAATGTTATTAATTAATTGTAAAAGATATAATTATATACATAAATATAAATATAGTAAGTAAAAGTAATAATTAGTAATAAATATGTTAATTTTGTGTAATAATAATAATAATAATAGGAGTTAGTGCAAAATTTTGGAGATATAAAATGATCAAATAATAATTATGTCTAATTTGATGTGAAGTTGGAGGTCCCTAAGCTGAAGATGCTAAAGTTGCCTAAGCTGCTGACAAATGCTTTTTTTCTAATGTACAATTGATCAAAGGATAGGCAGTTCAAGAAATACACTTCCACTTCACTCTTAGATTTGACAGAGGTGATGACTAGCATGTATTGAAAAGTGAGAGCATTGCCCTAAGAGTCATGCCACTCCTTTGCGTCTAAGTCCCTTGCCTCCAAGGGACTATCATAATGGGTGATTTGGATAAAGGTGGAACCAAATGTATATGACCAAAGGAGGCAGAAAAAAGAGTTTGAGAAGTGGCAAATGGGGGAGAAAAATTCTATCAACCTTGGGCACAAAAGTCCTCAGCTAATAAGTTAGAAAATTATGTAATGGCTCGGAAGATTAAGGAATCGAGGAAAGAAAACCATTAGCCACAATTGGATGACCCACATAAGGTTGTAGAGAGAAGAAAGAAAAAGAGTTAGGACTATCAAGAAAAGAATGGATGCTCTTGTATATATGAGCTAGGATATAAGATCTTAGGCCATAATTCTCACTTGAAGCTCAAGCCTTAGTAAGCTTGAGATGTTCCTTGGTTACTTTTATAAAGGCTATAAAGAAAATAAACTTGTTAAGCCAATAGAGGAGGGAAGTTATATACTCCTTGGGTGGGGGATTCCTTGGTCCTATTTTGGTAATAGAAGTTTTGAAAAGAAACATGAATCTTATTAAAGGGTATAGTAGAAGAATTATCAAAGGCGTGGTTTTCCCTAAAATGGAGATTCCTAGAAGAACAGCTATGTCTAGGAGTGTTATTGACATAGGGCCAAAACCAAACAGAATACATTGCTTTGAGTCGACCAAAATAATAAGGAAGAAAGAAGTAGGAGTTTGTTTATAGGAAAGGGATTGAGACAAAATTCTATGCCATTAGAGACCTATGTTGCTCCATAGTCTTTTTTTCATTTCATCATACAAAAATTGGTAATCCAAACTCTAAAAAGGATAGGAGTGGATTATAGGAGGACAATTCTATGAGGATACAATGTTAAAAGTAAAAAAATTGTGGAGGGTTTGCTTCATTAAAAAGGAACTCAAGCACAAAACTAAGGATGATATGACAACTAGGACCTAGTGTGTAACCTCAACAGTAAGGGATAAGTACCTAGTTGTTAACCTTCTCGCTTTTAGAAAGATCCTTGTGGGCCTCAAGTTGGGTTCACCTTAGAAATAGACTTGGTTGGTTTAGCCATTTTTCTTTAAGGTTGAAATTGACAAAAATAAAAGCAATTTTGACACTAAGATCGAGAAAATCATATAAAACATATCTGAGGAAATATTGATAGCGAAGTTCTAAGAGTAGTAGAAGGTTTTTGAGTAGCAAACAGGCTAGAAAATGTTAAAGAGAGGTATATTGGTAATAAATTGACGACCTTTTAGATTTTTGAGGAAAAAAAGCACCAAAATGGTGGCAAGAAAAAGTTGACAAGATAAAAAGATGAAAACTCATGGCAAAACCTAGAAGATTTATTGAAAACAGTCTCTCACAGGATGATTCTTTGACTAATAATGGGAAGGTTAACAACAAGTCCCCAACAAAAAATGAAAGACATGACAATTACACTCTAACTTATATAAAACAACGGTCGGTGTATGATTGTGTCCTTAGATGGAAATCGGTAAAGGATACAAGAAGGAATTGGTGGCACCAAGGCAACCATTCTAGATCGAATCCAACCCGAGTGAGCTAAGTAGGCTCAAAATTCAAGGCCCATATTTAAGTTTTCCAATTTCTAGGATCCATAACGAAGATCAAGCCACAGTTTGGTCATGGAAGCCATCCCAAGTGGGTCTGGGCTGGGATTATATCAAGTTAAAGAGATAGTCGGTCCAAGTCCATGATCCTCCTAGGGCATCACTTCCACTGCCTTCAAACATTATCAAAGGGGCACTTAGAGATAGAATCAATATATTCGACTTTGAAACCACTCAAAATCCTAGAATTTTATTTTCAACTCCGACTGTTGTTGTATCAACTTGGAGCGATATTCAATATCCTAAATCTCCACCCAGTGAGAATCGATTGACAGGGAGAGTTTAGAATCACTCTTTTTCGAATCTCAGGTGACGGTCGTCTACATTCAGTTATCGAAACTTCTATTCTGTCTAACAAGATTGGACTGACGATGACATCAAGTGTTTATTTGGTTTCTCATTTTGTTTGCTTATATTAAATCATTTCTTTATTCCTGTAGTTTGTTTTTATATTTTGAAAAAAATAAAAAATTAATATTATTTAGTTTATTGATTTTATATATATATATATATGACTAAAGAAGGTTTAGCCTTGATTAAAATAAATAAATCTATTTTAAAATTATCAAGAGATTGATTTATTCCCGATCGACTATTCATATCCGCTCATGCGTGAACAACTAATTATGGAAGATAGACATGATCACCCCATTATAAAACCAACTTATATTTTACTGAGCACATGGTCTTGAGGATTCTTTCCAAGTACACATAAGCAAGCAAGTGAATGGATTGTTAATTTCAACTAAACCAATAAAATCCCCTAGTTAAAAAAAAAAAAAAAAGACCCCTAGTTTTATTATTATTTTTTTTTTTAAATGGGAAGAAAATAACCTTCCTCATCCTTCCATTAGAAAATGCGAATGGATTCCTAGGACAAGCACAAGCAGCACGTAGAAAAAGTATTCAGAGCCAAGGCAGTCCCCTCTGAATAAAAAATTGCCGACCACTTCTATTGAATTATAATGTTGGCTCGCTGTATACCTAACCAGCCGAACGAAAAGGACAACATTCACCAATCCTGATTCTAGAATACCATGTTGCAAGATTTCAATCCATTTGCATTAGTGGTGAGTGGGTAAGTATTAATTGGCCCCTTTTTCTTCCAAATTTCAACTTCATCAGTCTTCACGAGACCACTCTAAATCAAATTGGTGCTTCGCTTGCTCAGTGCTGCTAAATTGAGTGCCCAAGTGGACCCCTTCACCACTTACCACTTTTTTTTTTCTTTTCAATATCCAAAGACATAAAGACTTTTATTAGTGTTTGGTCAAGATGTAACTTAACGAAAATAAAATTGAAGAAAATGAAAACTTTCCATCTTAACTTATCCTGAAAAGACAGGCATTGCATTTCATGCGAATTTTTGAATCAAATAGACTTTTCTCGAAGAAAAATTACATAGTTTTCAATGTGAAAAATGTCTTCTGAAAAATTTAAATTACAAATGAATCAGCATAGATACAATGACACGTTTAAAAAAAAAATACTTGGTGTGATAATGACCGCGCTGACAATCAAATCCTTGCCTTCAGTATAGAAATAGGAAGAGGCAGATTTTCTTGCTCGAACATTTTTGAAATCTAGAAAAGACTGCTGAATTTAGAAATGAACAGTATCATAAAAACCCTTTTTACTAATTTTACACTCTTCATTACTCCTCCTACTGAGTACTATAAATTAAAAAAGAAAATACATTATGACATAAATTCCTCCATTTCCTAAAAAAGAAAATCCTTTAATTTTCCTTTCTTTTACCAATTGTCAGAAGTTAACTCGAAGTCTGTCACTTCCACATTTTCCCAAATTTTCTCCAACTCCCATGGATTTCATTTATAACATTAAATCAACAGCTAATTTAATTATAGCCATAAAAGGCTACAACCATTTTTTTTTGGGCTTACAAGATTCAATAAACTACAAGAATAGCAATAAAACAAATTGTGAAAAGCCTTTTTTTTTTTATCATACAGATAGTTTTTTTTTTTTGGGAAAATTCCATTCCCTTCTCCTCAATTAGTATTCTCTATCATTAGATTGTTACATACATAAACTTGCAGTATTACATTACAAATTACACAAACACTAAAAAGCCCCCACCAAGTTTAATTAATAACAACCTACTAATTAATCAAGTTAATCATTCATAATAACAAGTAAATTACTAAACAGAAAACAACTCTGTCCAACTCCATCACCAACCTACCTTGAATTGCCGGAGCCACCTTTTCCAATACTCATTTGATGATGATACCCACCAGAGCCGTACACGTGTCCTTGATGATGCCCCATCATCATCATCCCACCATACATCCCACCACCGCCACTACCAGTATACCCTCCCCCTCCCCCCCCTGAACTCCTCCCACCACCACCTCCTCCAGCAGCAGCACCTCCACCATCAGAACCACCAGCACCGTCTTTCTCACCTTGTCTACCCATGGAACTCTTCTCCCCTTCCATTTCCCTATACTTTTGTAAATAAATCTTCAAAGGCTCCACGTACTCCTCAAACCCTAAAGTCGTCATGGCCCAAAGCAGATCGTCGCCGTTGATCGTCTTTCTCTTTTCACGTTGACACTTATCGGATGCTTCGCCGGTTATAAAGCTAATGAATTCGGAGACACACTCCTGCACCGTCTCTTTTGCGTCTTTCGAGATCTTCGCGTTCGCCGGCAGAGCTTTCTTCATTATTCTGCTCACGTTTGCGATTGGTAAAAACCTGTCTTGTTCCCTTGCCGACAGCTCACTCCCGTGATTGTTGTGCCCTCCAGATTCATTGTCGGAATCCGCCATGAAAAAAAAAAATTAAACCCTGAATTAGATTTCTAAGATCTCAAGCTATTATCTAGGGGATATAAAGGGTAATTAGAGAGGCCGAAGAGGGGTAGATTGGGAAACCAACAAAATCACCGGCAAATTGAAGAAGGAGAGAGAGAGACAGAGGGCCGGTGTAGAGAGAGAAGAGGAGGAGGAGAAGGTATTGAGGTCCGTTGGATTAGAGAACTAATAAAATATCGGCTATGACACGTGTATTATTATGGGCCGTTTATTTTCGATAAAAGGAACCAGACGTGGAGGATTAGTGAAGGTTGGATTGAATGTAGGCCCATGAATTTGGACGGTCAAAAAATAGACACGTGGTGACATGGGCTTATTGGAGATTCTTTAGGCGGCTGCTGCGGCTGGGAGCACGCTTAGTTTGTATAAGTTGCGCACTACCGTTGGATCACGCATATCTCATTGTCGGTAGACGTGGCTTTATTTGAATCATTGATATTGCTGGTACACATATTTACCTTTTTTTTTTTGGCCAAAGCATGAGAATTCACTTAGATATTCATATTTGTTTTTTTAATTAAAACAACTTGCTCCACTTTGTTTATTTATTGGGAAATTTTTTTAAAAATAACTTGTGATTTTCACCTCTTATAAATACTAGTTTTTTGTTCGCACATTCATGTATTATAATTGAATCTAATAATATTTTATTTTTTTAAAATAAATTTAAAAAATTACATGTAAATTAAAAATAGAATCTTTTAAAAAAATTGAGTTAAAATTTTTATATGCTACACTCTAAACTTATAATATATAATATAGAAATATAAATTGCTAGATTATGTTAATTACTGTCTTATAATAATTTTATTTTAATTTATTAAATTTTAATGTGCGATTAATATGATACGCCCACAGTATGATTTGGATCTATTTGACCACTTTAAAAAATAATTATTTTTTTAATTATAAATTTTAATAAATTTTTTTATGCTCAAATTTTAATAAATTTATTCTTCTCATTATAAATAGTGCATACATTAATATAAAAATTAATATAATTATTACTAAAAAAATAAAATTTTAACAATTTAGAGCTTATATTATTATAAAAAATCAGCCATATATATTTAATTAATAAAAAAATTTAATGAATATATATTATATGTTTTCTTTTTATATAATATATATAATCATATACAAATATACATAAATAAGTTTATGAAACATATATATATATATATATATATATATATATATATATATATATATATATATATATATATATATATATATATATGACTCAAGATATCTAAAAAAAAATATATATAAGTAGTAATATAAAAAATTTGTGTGTAGATAT
>CAOJBK010273209.1:0-12081 GCA_948294925.1 Codiaeum variegatum | reverse complement strand
CTAGAAACTCTTTCTAGTGAACCTTTCCACTCTGGCCAGAGATTTGAATTTCAAGAACAACCAGAAGTCATAGGAGTCCTTCCTTGGTTACCCAAGTTAATGAATTCTTTCTTGGTTAAACACTTATCCCAACATACCACTGATTATGGCCACCACATGCCATATGCCAATACGTGACTAGTATTGGTATGTAAGCAGTGACAAACCATAGCCACCAATATGTCAGATAATATGTCACCTCAAGCCTAAGGATTATATGCACAATCATGTTCTAGATGATGTGATATTGACTAGTAGGTAACGACCCATGTATCCATCATCTAAGGTCACTGTTCAACTTACTCATCTCATAAGTGCTCACGTGTTGTCAAGACATCACATGTCTGTAGCATGAGACTCACTACCTCCATACTAATAAGTATCTCATACTTATCATGGATGACAATAGAGTTGATGGTCTTCCCAATTAATGGCGTCCCTACCAATAATCCTATGACCATGAATAACCTTTAAAGCATCTGTTAAAAGGACAATCTGTCATTCATATTCTTAAACTCTTTGAGAATAGATTCCCTATAGAATACTTAAGGGATATATATACGCTCGATACTAGGAATGTATTCACTTAAAGAACAAATATACTAAAGCCAGTTAGGTTTTTGTTTACATTCACATACTGAGTGTAAGCTCTAGGGCATACACTGCTAACAATAGAATGATAAAGTATCAAACGAGTTGGCCAACTCCTTGAGGCAATTATGTTAAGGAATCAGTCGCTACTCTCTGATTTTCCACTTTCCCAATGCTTATAAGACAATGTGGTTGGAGTCATTATAGACTTCTAAGTTTGGATGCCAATCTAGATGGCTGATTCTAATATAGAAACACATGCTTCATATTCAACTTCATTGTTGGTTACCTAGAAATCCAATTTGTTTACTAGAGGTAAGCTTTCACTGGTAGGTGTAAGGAACCCCAATCTAGCAACTTAACCTTTGTTGTTTATGGCTTCATCGAAGTAAAGTTTCCATCTTTTAGTTTGTAGGAATAAGATATCTTTATCGAGAAATTCAGGCTCTTTTTAATGACCGTCGGTTAGGGCAGCAACCAGTTGGTCGGAAATGACACTGCCTTTGATGGACTTCCTTTGAATATACTTGAGATCGTAGGCTATCAGGAATGCCATCCATATAGCCATCTTGTTATCTAAAAGAAAGGATTTTCTATGAGATATTTGAGTGGACTCTGATCGGTGAGGACATGTGTAATGTATGCCCCCAGATAATGCCTCGGTTTATGGTAGAGCTAGGCATAGCTTTTCGATGTACTTGTACTTGAGTTCATATGTAAGCATGCTCTTACTCAAGTAGTATATATCATTCTTTTTATATGAATCAGGAGCTTTCTAGGCCAGCATTGCTCCCATGGCTTCTTTAGTGACAGTTAAGTAAAGTAGTAAAGGTTGAACAGGCCTAGGAGGCTGTAAGATTAGAGGGCTCAGAAAATACTTCTTGATCTATTGGAAGGTTTTTTGACACTCCTCAGTCCACTGTTTAGAGGAATTCTTTTTAGTAAACTAAATATTGAGTCGTAGGTATCAGCTAGTTGGTGAATAAATTGATCGATGTATTGAAGGCAACTAAGAAAGCCTCTTATCTCCTTTTAAGTTTTAGGAGGTGGCATGTCGAGGATGGCTTTGGACTTGGCTAGATCCACTTTTATGCCTTTCTTGCTAACCATATAACTAAGGAAAATTCTAGATAAGGCTCCAAATATGCATTTATTAGGATTAAGTTTGAGATTGTACTGTCAAAGTCTAAGGAAGAACTTCTCCAGTGCTTGCAGATGTAGTTTAGCGGTTGCACCTTTAACAACCATGTCATCGAATTAAACTTCCACTTCTTTATGCATCAATTCATGGAAAAATAGTAGTACACATTCTCTAGTAAGTGGCTTTAGTGTTCTTTAAACCAAACAGCATTACTCTATAGCAGTAGGTGCCCTATTCTATAATGAAAGTTGTTTTCTCCATATCTGGAGGGTGAACTAGGATCTGATTATACCCCATGGCCAGATTAGTTAAGGAAACCATCTCTAAACCTGCTAGTGGCTCGATTAGGAGGTCTATATAGGGTAGTGGAAAGTCATCCTTAGGGTATGCCTTATTCAAATCTTAGTAATCCACACACATTTTGACCTTGCCATCCTTCTTTGGTACTGGGACAGTGTTAGCCAACCAAGATGGATAGTTGATCGATTTAATGAATCTATGAGAGAGTTATTTGGCTACCTCTTCCTTGATGGGAGTAGACCAGGCAGGCTTCATGCGTCTGAGCTTTTGCTTGACAGGCTTATAGTCTGGGTAGGTTGGAATCTTGTGGATGGCTATGCTTATATCTAGTCCAGTCATGTCACTGGGCTTTTAGGTGAAGTAGTCATTGAATCTTCTAATTGCAGATTCAGTCTTCTATTTGCTTAAGCATATAGATGCAATGCATGTGTTTTTAGACATGTCATGAGTGCTAGTATTTATGGGCTCTTTAACTGCATCTTTTATTTCATTTTCTTTTTTTTATTTCTTTAAGGTCAGATTCATCAATTGGAACATTGAAAGAAAATAGGGAGTTAAGCTCATAATAAGAAAATTTGGATGTCTCATTAATTGAAATAGGAGAAAGGTCCACCATTACATCATACTCATAATTAAAGCCCTATGGAACTTTTACATCATTATCAAATTCAAAAGAAGAAGAGGACTCAGAACTAGTACTTGACTCAGACTAAAAAATGTACACAAATTCAATTTCCAACTCAGATTTAGCAGCTTTGAAAGGACTTTCATCAAAATGCCAGTTCTTCAATTTTGCATTAGCAGGCTTGATCAGAGTGGGTAGATCAAATTTCTCCTCATCATCAGTGAGAGCAAGTATATCGCTAGAGAGGCTTGCTTCCATGTTCTCCTTATAGTCATTGTCCAAGAAGTATATAAGCTGGCGATCTTCAGGAGTTAATTTCACATCAAAAAAAAAGCTCAAATATAGGGATTCTAATGCCAGTCACAGGGCAAGTCCATTGTTTAAGGAAAGCATAATACAAAACTATCTCTCCCTCCTTGAAAAAATATTCGTTCAATGTTCTGAAGTACGATTTCAGGAAGATGTCAACTTCACCCTATTACTTAGTGATTATAGATCTTTCTTTGGCTTTAATTTTCTTTTCCTCAATTTCATCGTCAGTAGGTTCATAGCCCAAGCCAAATGGAGGAGTGAAAATTTATATTTCTTTGAAGGACTCAACTCCTTATTGGTTTATGTCTAGACCTATACTAGGAAAATAAGCCATATGCTACAGAATGTTTCCAATCATCAAGTTGCAATATGGATCGAAATCTAAAGCAAGTGGTTCTTTTAGATTTTGCACAATATGAATGAATTGAACAAATGAGAGGCCAGATAAAGGATATGCTGATAACTCAGGCTGTATCTCCAGGATAGAAACAATGTCTATGACTTTAGATTTTCCAGATAGATCAGCCTTAATGGTGATAATGCCATTCTTTAGTGGGAATTTGGATCTCTAATGTAGAGTAGATGGCACAGCTTTGTCCTAATGGATCCAAGGCCTACCTAGAAGCAAGTTCAAGCAAGATGGCATATCTATGACTTAGAACTATACTTTGAAATTGGTTGGGCCCATAGTGATGGTCAAGGTTACCATTCCTAGAACTTCTCTTTTAGAATTATCATAACCTTGGACGATTTAATCAGAGGGGATGAAATCAATAGCAGTTAACCCCGAGCAACTTGCAACTTTCGGAACGCATACATTTAGTGCAAACCCATTATCGACTAAGGTTATAGGGATAGTCTTCTATTAGCAGTGTATGACCTAGAGCTTATACTTAGCATGTGAATGTAAATGAAAACCTAACTAGCTTTAGTATATATGTTTTTCAAATGAAAATAGTCCTTGTATTGAACGTATATATGTCCTTTAAGTATTCTATAGAGAATCTATTCTCTAATAGTTTGAGAATATGAGTGATAGATTGCCCTTTATTAGATATTTTAAAGGTTGTTCATGGTCATAGGATTATTGGTAGGGGTGCCATTAATCTGGAAGACCATCACCTATGTTGTCATCCATGATAGGTATGAGATACCTATTGGTGTAGAGGTAGTGAGTCTCATGCTACAGACATGTAATGTTGTGACAACATGTAAGCATACTCATGGTATGAGTAAATTAAATAATGATGTTAGATGATGGATACATGGGTCATTACCAATTAGTCAATATCGCATCATCTAGATCATGCTTGTGCGTATAATCCTTAGACTTGAGGTCACATGTTATCTGGCATATTGGTGACTATGGGTTTTTTACTGCTTACATATCAATGCTAGTCATGTATTGGTATATGGCATGTGGTGACCATAATCACTGATATATTGGGATAAGTGTCCAACAAAGAAAGGATTCATTAACTTGGGTAACCAAGGAAGGAATCCTATGACTTCTAGTTGTTCTTGATATGCAAATCTCTGGCCAAAGTGGATAAGGTTCACTAGAAAGAGTTTCTAGTGGGAACTAGGTTTATCAAGAACTCAAACTGGATAGAGGTCATTTGATATGGCAGATAGGGTTTGACTATTCCATGACCGTAGCTAAGATTAGGAATTCGTAATAAAGGGATTTGAGTGCACGGTAATTATGATAGAGAGGTCCATGTGATGTCAAGGATATGATCACCGATATTCATTTCTAATTAGGAAGTCACGATATGTTATGCTAGACATCACTCACGACCTATGGGACTAAGTGTGTAATTAGGTAAACACAATTGGTGGGAAGAAAGGAGTTTTCTTTATCCCATTGCTAATTAGAACATGAACCTAGTAAGTCACATACCATATAGCAATTCCCATTAGCTTGTATGAATCATATTAGTGATTAATTAAAGAGTTTAATTAATTGTTAATGATGATTGAATTGAACATGTAATTAAATTTACAAAGATGCTAGCATGTTTTGATGTTTAATTCACAAAGGATAATTTCAATTATGTCTTAGTTTGTATGAGATACAAATGGGTATGTCTAATTGAAATGGTATTGGATAAACAAATTAATTAATTAAGCTTAACATGAGATGTTAGCTTAATCCACATTATATGTGGTTAATTAAGGTTTAAAGGTGATTCCTAGTAATTATATGCTTAATCTAGTTGATTAATTGACTAGTCAAATAGTCAAATATCAACTAGAACAAGTAACCATTTTTTCCCAACATGTTTCCTTAATTTATGGAAAAGTTGTTGGATAATTTATGGTATATAAATAAGTTATGGTATATAAATAGGTTGGTGTCATCTGTTTGCCTAATAAGTCACTCCACCTAAAGGATGATGAAGAACTATTCATCTTCTTCAACCTTGGGCTAGAGTGAGAAACTCTCTAAGAGTTAGAGAGAGAGCTTTAATTCACACTAAATAGAGAAATAAAATTTATTTTGAAGAAGAGTTCTTCAATAACAAGTTCTACTTCTATTAACCTTTGAGAAAGGAGTGTGGAGAAGCTTTCAAGTCCAAAGGCAATTTTCAATTCTCAAGTTCTCAAGTAAAGGAGCAAGGATCAAACATTTGGATAACTAAAGAAAGACAATTCAAGATTCTTAAAGATAATTAGAGAATAAGATTTTTGGAAAAGCTAGGTATGTCTCAAGCTAGAGGCTTCACACTTGGGAAGCTTAATAAAGAAGGGTGAGAGGTATTTTTACTTCAAACTTTTTCTTTGTTCAAATTGTGTTTTGCACACAAATTGGTTATAATATCCTTAATTGAAGTTATGGATCCAAACCTTGGTTTAGACATTTATCAAATAGTTTGATAAATCACTAAACCCTCTGTTTTAAAAGAGTTTTAATATAGAACTTGATTTTCAAAGTGTTTGAAAATTTCTAATCATTTTGTTAAAAGAGTTTTGAAAAAATATTTTATACTTAATCCCTAGGTTATGGTAATGTTTCAAAGTGTTTGAATAATTACCTAACCTAATTTTTTAAAAAGAGTTTTAGCAAAATTAAGTTTTTCGAAAAAGTTTTAAAAACCAAAATTCGAATCTACTTTCGCAATTCATTTTTCTCCTTTTTTTTGCTTCCACTACATGACTTCGTAACATTTCCTTGTTCTTCTCCCTTGTGATAACTATTATGTAAAAGGCATCATCGTGTGGTCTTCCAGGTAGGATCTCTTTGTCAGAGATGGAAATGGACATTCCCTTTGTGGAACTAGTAATTGATGCCACCAAAGTTTCATGGGAGATGTCAGGTGATGTTTGGGTCTGGCTCAATGCCCTACAAAGAGCTTGGTGATGAGGATAAGAGGACATTAATAAACTCTCGATAGAAATGTTGGCATATGTCTTCTTTAATTATTTCAATATGGGATCCTCTTCAGGTTCGGGAGTCCCTCTAGTTTGAACCACCGGTTGGCTCGAAGATGAATCAATAATAGGAGCTTGAGTTATGCAACCACTTTTGGTTATGGTGTCTATCTCTTCACCCAAGTGCCTTAGGTCAATGATGACACGATAATAATTATTGTGAATTGACCTCCTTAAGGAAGTTTGGCCAATTAAAGATGAGCAATGTGGGGAGAGTGACTTCTCTAAGGAAGATTGGTCATCTCCAGTGTAGAAATAACTATTCAGAAGCACCATATCAGTAATGATATGTGTTGAATCACCTTCCTAAAATTCATTCAGTATAGCATTCACATTGTGCTCAGGAGGGGAATTTGTGCCGATATTCACAGTTAGAAGTAGGATCTGGTTGGCATCAATGAGATCTTAAATCTTATGATGGAGAACCTTGCAATCATCAGTCATATAGCCCGACCTTTGGTGGTAATCACTCCTCTCATTCATGTCAAAACTCTTCGGTAGTGGGTTGGGAATCGGTTTGGGCTCCAATGGTTTGAAGGCGCCCTTCTTTATGCACTGTCTCAGGAGATAGCTTAGTGTTAATCCCCTCAAGTTAGTGAATTCCTTTCATTGTATCTAGAATGGCTTGTAAACTGAGATTGCATTAACTCTACCCTCTTTTTGAGTATTGTTTATTTTCTTAAAGCTGGAGGATGAGGTTTGGGTTTCATCCTTGATGAGACCATAGTCAATCCTATCATCAAGGAAAGTACCAATATAGAATAAAGCTTTGAAGTTCAGGAAATACTGTGTTATCATTCTTTCTCGAAACACAAGTAATAAATTCTTAACAACCATGTCGATTTGTTCAAGACCAGTTGGTCTGTTTACCATTTGTGAGGCTTTCTCCCTTTATTTAAAAATAAATATAGATAGGGTTTATTTTAGTTATTGTTTTATTATTTCAAGATCCCTTCTTTTAATATCAACTTCTTGATTGTAAGAATATTATTTTACAAACTCAGTACATATAGATTCCCAGGTCTATTTCTTGGAATCCTTTCATTATACAAACCAAGTCAGAGCCGCACCAGTAAGCGATTATTGGAAGAGTTGAGTAAAGAGCTCACCTTCTTCACCCAAAGGATGGAGTGTCCCATCATAGATCCTCAAGTGAGGTTTTTTGGCAATAAGTGCCTTTTAATTTTTCAAGATGTGGCATTTGGAACTTGGGTGGAAGTCTTGGCTTGGGGAAGGGACTTAGTGCCTTCACATCCAGGACCTTCTCTTTCTTCTTCAGGGCTTACCTTCTCTTTCTTCTTCAGGGCTTGCAAAGTCTTCCCCAGTTCCTCATATTTTTCAGTAATAGTTTTGAGGAGTGGATGGTCTTTGACCCTTTTTTTAGGAAAGGATCTATAGTAGGGGAAGTTGGAGTGATGGTCCTAAGGTCAGATTATGGGTTTAGGATAATGACCTCCTCAGCTAAACCCTCATTGCCAGAGTTGGAAGAGGTAAATGAATGATTAGTGGGCAGGATCCCAACTTGAGTCAGCATGGCTTGGACTTTACCTAGAATGGCTTGCTCTTGGCTTTGCAACATGGCCATGAGAGTTTCCTATTGAGTCTTCATAGCCTCTTCTTGCCTCTGCATGATTGGTTTAAGTATGCCAGTAATGTCATTAGGTGCAGGTGGAGTAGCAAGAGTACTAGTGGCAGTAGGAGTAGTGGCATCAACAACAAGGGGAATATCTCTAGTGTTTGACATTGTAACCTTTGAAAAGGAAAAAGGAATTGAGTATCAGCTTTTTTGAAAGATAAGGTCAAGCTGGCAGTAGGCATGTAATTTGTAAGAAAAGGCAGGTGCTTAAGCTAGGTTTAGGTTTAGTCTAGAACAATGCACTTTGTCCAACTTCAGTATTTTGGATGTAGTGATGCGTGTAGGCATGAGGAAAAAGGTTTCGTAATGATAGTAATATTAAAGTTATTACAGTACATGGGACCTAGAGTCAACTCTAATCATTACATGAGAGATTGGAGGTTTAAAGGTTCTCCAATGGTTAGAGGTAAGACACGCCTAACCACAAGTGAATTAAGGAGGCTCACGTAGGTCGAACGACTATATGTACCTCATTATTCCAACTAAAAGGATCAGCTGGTATGCCCTGGAGTTGGATGATTTCACTAAGGGCAAAGCATTCCTAAGGAAGGAAGCTCACTTGATGCTACTCTCTATTTGGGTTTTCCTAGTATAAAGGAGCATAGGAAATGATGCATGAACTTATTTTTGCATGATCCCGAGCTAAATTTCTGTTTTAAGAAAATAATCCTCCTAGTTTTTGGTCAATTTTAGCAAATGTCCCTAGGGGAGTCGCCAGCTGTGAGGCCTCCCCAAACAGCCTACATGATTTCCCCAAGAAGCGCATTTGTGGGCCTTGTAGCCCGGAGGAAACCTTTCGGATTGCACCCTAGGCATCGTGGATTATGGTCAAGTTCCCACATTAGTGCATCCACATGTGTTCATTGGTGTGCACATGGTGTGTGAAGTGTTTAGAGTCGCCACCTAATCTTTAAGAAAATTAGTTTTTCTTAGGTGATTAAGAAACCTTTTAGTTTGTTAACTCCATTTTAGAAAAAAAATGATACTTTCTACCCTAATTGGAAAAGTTTTTCTTTTTGAAACCACAGGGGGTTCGGGGATTCGTGATTTGAAAACATTTTATAAAAAAACAGTTTTGTACCTTTTCTTAATGACAACTTTTAGCTTGAAAATCATGCAATTTCAGTTAAAATGAAATTTTCGTGTATGCATGGGCAGTATTAATGATATGAATGCATGAACATATGAATATGCTTATGACAAACACATAAAGCAATAAATATAACAATTTGACTAGGGGTCTTTCATCTAGCCCACTTCAGGTTCTAGGGAAGTCACAACACCTCAAATAAAGTAATAAACTACATGCTAAAACTGATAAAACTAGGGGAACTCCCCTGCAGTCTTATGATATGGAAGGAACACACATTCCACAAAAAAAATCATACACAAGGCAATAATAATAATAACAAGAACAACATAAACATAACAAAATAATAAGAAATAAAATAACAAAAACAACAACAATGATTTAATGATATAAATACAAAATTGGAGTTAAAGCCATGAATGGCTTGCGTACGTATCCTGGTGAATGGGAATCAAACCCCACACCATTCTTCCTTTTCATAAAGGGTGGGGGTTGTTTTGGTAATAGTGGGTGATTTGGTGTTCAGTAGCTAATTGATTTTAGTTTAATAAAAATAATTAACCATCAGGCTATTAATCAATTCTAAACTTAGATTAATTTGAAAAAATATTTTAAAATGTGTTTTACTTAAGCCAATTTTATGGTTTATTTAGTTTTAATTATGAAAACTGATTTTTCATAAAATTGTCTTAAATTGATATTAAAGGGCTTAAAATATGTTCTATTAAATATTCCTTAAGTCTGGATTAAAAGGCTTAAAAAATAATTGATAGTTGAGAGAAAATAATATACTCTACCATAATTATCTTTGGTTTGTGGGATTTTGAAACTGGCAGATTGAAGGGCTTGAGAAATTCGGAGCGGGTCTCTTTTGTGTTCGGAGAGGACTAGAGTCTGAGTGTCTGAACTGAAATGGACTGGACTGATTGTCTGAACTGATTGGAACTAAAATGATTGTAGTACCAAACTAAAACCCTAAATTGGATAATATGAAATTGTAATGCTTTTGGAGCATTTTTTTAGTGTTTAGGACGCTTAAAAAAGTGTTTTGAAGGCTCTGTGTATAGGAAAACTGTCTAAAAATTCGTGAAAAAAAGTTGGAACCCGAGTTTGTTTCATAATGTTGAACTTATAAAGAATCAAGCTAAAAACCCTAAATTTTGGGGGAGCATGTGCAATATACGATACACATACGTGTGGGGCCTTGCACATGCGTGAAGCTATTTATGCATGTGTGAGTGTGTTTATGCATGCGTAAATCCCTATACGCATACATATGATGTCATTGTATGATGTCATTTTGGGAATGGGTTTCTGGGCTCATTATTTTGGGTCTGGTTCATTCTGATTTGATCTAGTTTTTCAGGTTTTTTAGGTCCGCTTGAAGTCCAATTTGAGCCCAGTTAGATCCATTATGCAGTGGTACAAAAATGAGAGTTCACATATGCATGCTCAAGGTCAGGCGAACACACTTGGTAGGAGGCCTACATACATAGCAGTAAGCCCATACACTTGGCAAGAGGCTCCCACGTATGGGATAAGGCTCATATGCCAGGGGTGAGTCCCACAAGCCCAGAATAAGGCATATGCACTAGGGCTTATGTCCATACCCCTAGCTCGTAGTGCGTGCATCCTATTGGCAACTCTGGTTGGTTTGATTTAGTTTATTTTTTTTTTACTTTTTGGGTTCATTGTAGGTCCAATTTGGATCCAAATTAAGTTTATAGGCTTGTAATGATGAGCCAAATTTAATGGTGTAAAAATAAGTGATTTTCCTTGAAAATATGTCTGAATATGCATAATTTTTCATGTAAACCTTGAAATATGAAATTTTCATCCGATGCAGTAAGGGGCACTACCCTCTTGACCCCATTTTGTTCCTAAACCTTTATGTTTAATTGAGAGTCATAAGGGGGTCGATGATTATAGAGGTGCAAAGTTGAGGGTTCATACTAATTAAATGAAAAGTGCCACTAGTGCTCTTTCTGTCCAAAAGATTACCTGTATAATCAGTGTCAGAATGACCTATAATGCTAAATGATGTGTTCTTTGGACACCAAAGTCCTAAATATTTTATTCCTTGAAAATATTTTAAAATTCTCTTATTGGTATGCAAATGAGAATCCTTTGGACTTGATTAGAATTGTCCACACAAACACACGTTATACATAATATTTGGTCTAGAAGTGGTTAAATAGAGATGAGATTCAAACATGCATTTATATAGATTTTCATTGATGGTCTTACCACTTTGATCATTGTCCAACTTTGTTGTGGTGCTTATAGGATTTTGGCCACCTAGCTTCCATCCAAGCCAAATTTCTTGAGAAGTTCTCTAGTATATTTGTCTTGGTTAATTAAGATGCCATAACTACATTGTTTGATTTGAAATCTTAAAAGGGATTTGAGTTCACTCATAAGACTCATTCCAAATTTATAGGTCATGCACTTAGCAAAATCCTCACATAAAGATTTGTTAATAACACTAAATATAATATCATCTACATATATTTGAACAATAAAGTTGTCATTTTTATTTCTTTTTACGTAAAGTGTTGTATGAACTTTCCCTTTTGTTAAACCATTTTCAATTAAAAATGTACTAAGTCTTTCATACTAGGGCCTTGTGTTAGCCTAATTTTTATGGTTCAAACTGACCAATTAATATGTTTCCAATGGTTCAAACCGCGCTTAAATTGGACCTCAAATGGACCCAAAAAATCTAAAAAAAGGAATTGAAATGGATTAGACCGGACCTAGAAAATCAGGCCTAGATAACTAGGCCCGATACACAAACGTTTGGGCCAAATATGCATTTTGGAGCCAAACGCCAAACGCACACATTTGGCCCAAACATGTTCATTTGGGGTTAAACATACACGTGTTCATTTAGGGTTAATACGTTTCCAACT
>CAOJBK010273053.1:0-10787 GCA_948294925.1 Codiaeum variegatum | reverse complement strand
TTTTTAACTGCTGACATATTGCAGCCTATTGTAGCAGTTCCATCATTCATATGTGCTGATGCATTTAGCAAGTTTCTGCCTTTCTGTACTGGTTTTGCTGCTGGGTGTATGATCTGGATGGTTGTTGCTGAAGTGCTTCCTGATGCATTCAAGGTAATCTGTCTTGCTAAATTTGTGCGCACTTGGTTGAATCCAATTTTGATTTTCAGGACTTGGTCTTGCATTGACCATTCAGAATGCTTTGAACTACTTTTTGATGCTCTATCACAAAACTTTCTGACTTGAAGTTGAAGTTTTGGATTGCTCATTATTTTTCATGCTGAGTGGTGCAGAAGATATCTTAAGCTTTTACAGGATCCTGATTTTTTTCTCTTTTATATATTCAGTTTTGATTTTCCAATAGTGCATGATTTTTTGGCCTTTTGATTATAGGAAGCCTCTCCTTCTCAAGTGGCATCTGCAGCTACAATTTCTGTAGCATTTATGGAAGCGATGAGCACCTTGTTCCAGAATTTCAGCCATGACTACAAGTGAGTTGCCATGGAGCTTTAGCTTTCTAAGAATGCTTAGTTGGAAATAGCTTTGCTTGTTGTTTCATTATCAGATAAAATGCTCCCTTAATGTTGCCAATACTACTATACAACTCTGGTCCATTATGTATTACTGGTGAATTGTTGTTCTTGGTACTTGGTTACTTGTTATATATTCTGAATAGATGGAGATGATTTTCAGTTTCTGCCACTAAATGATAATTTGAGACATTATCTTTCATAAGATTCTTGTCATTTATAGAAAATGTCCCAAACCATTGTTTCTAGGTGCTGTTGCGAATATATACTTTTTCGGAAAATGTGCAGTAAGCCCCCTTTGAAATATTTAACTGTTTGTCCATTAAATCTCACTGCATTTTGAGTTCTTCATCATCCATAATCGTGGGGTTGCTTTTGTTTTAGTTATTTAGCTTTTAGAACCAGAGGATTTTCTTGATCCATAATTTATTCTTTCAAATTACTCAAGCAGATGTCTTATACTTACTGATCCTTCTGCCTGTGACTTCTTTTCGTGCTAGGATTATGATATGTTACAAAACCATTCATTAAAATGTCCTCAACTGTTATTTGTTTCTTGTACTCTTTTTTTTCTTTTTTTACTGTCCTTTATTATTTGCAACTAAATCTCAGGTTTTGCACATTGCAGTGCTGAGGATGCTTCAGGCTTCTTTGTTTCATTACTTTTCGGCCTTGGGCCATTGCTTGGTGGTGTCATTCTTATTGCATTTGCTCTGGCATTCCGTCTTCAGCATGCCCTTCTCATGGGTGCAGCATCCGGCATTGCTTTTGTCCTAGGTGCATGGCGACCAGTGCAGCTACTTGTGTCTTCAAAGATGGGGATTATCCCCCTTTTCTTTTTGCTTGCAGTGGGAGCAGCATTTGTCCATGTTTCTAGCTCCAGCATTTTAAGTCTTCCTGGTCGCAAAAGGGCATCATCAAACCATTTACCCATGGCAACTGGCTTCCCTATGAGTGTTCATACTCTTCAATCATTCCTTTCATGTGGAGCAGTTGCTTTTCATGCATTGGCTGAGGGTCTTGCACTAGGAGTGGCTGCACCAAAAGCTTATGGACTTGGCCGGCACATGGTCCTTCCTGTCTCTCTACATGGACTTCCCCGTGGTGCTGCTGTTGCTAGCTGCATCTTTGGTGCGACTGACAGCTGGCAAAGTGCTCTTGCAGCAGCAGGTTTGATTGGATTTGTAGGTCCAATGTCTGCTATTGGAGCAATACTTGCAGGAATTGACTACAGTGGTCTTGATCATGTCATGGTTTTAGCATGTGGAGGCTTACTCCCTAGCTTTGGAAGAATAATTAAGAGAGCAGTAATGTTAGATACACCAAAAGGCAGTTCCGGCCTTGCAATTGGAGTGGCATTTGCTACACTGTGTTTAACTTGCACCAGGTTAGTTTGCTTGCACACACCATACTGCAATTCTGCTCCAGAGGCTGTCAGATAAAGATTGAGAAGAAATGTGATTCAGGTACATAGTTGTTTAGAGATCGGTAGGGTAATAGCTTATTGAAAAAGATGATTTCGTGGATGTGAATCTATTATATACTTTTTTTTTGTTCAAATGGTCTGTCAATTCAAGAAGTGGAATTAGAAGAAAATATAGAAGTCTTATTCTTTTTAATGCTGTCTTCAATTCAAGAAAAGAGAAAAAAAAAGAGTGGAGTGGATGCTTGTTTTCTTATAGGCATGCGTTCATATAAGAATAATGGGTCCTCAAATATTGATGTCAGACGATTTTGAAATGACATTTTAACATGAATCATAAGAGAATTTCATTTTGGACACGTAAAAAAGGGCTTCACCTTAGGGCTCATTTAGCTTAATACTTGATTTAACAATCACAAGTCAAACATTTGTTTCTTTACAATGCTGTAAATATCATTTGCCGTAAGAGGTAAAAATTTTTCCTTGATTAAAACACAATCCTAGAAATTAATGGGGTCGTAACGATTCAATCATCAATCATGGCAAAATGAACAGACAAAAGCATTAGCAACCAGGACCACACCCTAGACATGACTCATGTTGGTCCTTTTTATTACAAATATCATATAAACACAAAAGACTAAAACTAGATCACTTGGATGTCGACTGATTATCCTGCCACTCCTCTCCTCCAAGCAACTTCTCCTTCTCCCAGCTCTCTGCCGCTGCCGGTTTAGCTTCCGCAATGCTCTGTGAACCTGTCAATCTTGCTAATATAACAAAAGACATTCCACCAAGAACATTATTCAAGCATCTAAGAACCACCACCGAGCTCTTAAAAGCCAGTGGAGGCAGTCCTTTAGCCAACAAAAACTCTACTCCATTTAAGGTTTGGTATCTCAAATTACTACTAATACCCATATGAAGTGCCCATGTCACTGCATTTAACACTGTTGGTGGTGCTTTATTTGGTGTCTCAAAACTTGGATCCATCTTCTTCCTCATTGCAATCAACCCATTTGAAATTGCAGTTCCTACAAGCCCTGCCGCAAAACCAACAGCTGCAAAGATTGTGCCTTTGTACACAAAAGTGCCAAGCCTATTCATGAGAGTGTAAGCTCCTGGCTCAAACATGTGACTCGTTGGACAATTAGCGAAAATTGCAGGCAGGCTGGTACTAGAAGCAGCAGCTGTAGGTGCTAACAAGTACATGAGAGTGAAATTCAGTATGGAGCCAACAACCAGAGTTGAGAAAACGAAGTCAAGTTCATTGAGTCCAAAATTAGGACGAGAAGCCATGTCACCAATAACACAAGCTGTAACTCCAACTAATTCCTCCATTAAAACTTTAAAAGGGAACTGTGGATCAGCAGCTACTCGAGATCTCCATCCATTTAGGAAAAGACCTAAAATACCTAATCCTCCTGAAGATGATGAATCCTCAAAATTAGAATCACCACTCCACCCACCGATATCTCCTCCTCCTCCGCCGCCATGTCCACGACCTACACCGTTACTTCCATTGCCTCCACCGTGTGATAGCTCAGGCTTAGAAAGTTTCGGGTGAGTAATAAGGTGGAGAGAGCGATTCCGAGGATTCGCAAATGGGAAAGAAACAGAAGCATGACTACTGAGATTGAAGAAACGAGATGAATCATTGAACGAAGAAGTTGAATATTGCTTCGCAAAAATAGAGCAACGAAGCTGGGCTGAAGCCGCCATTTTTTCCGATCAAAAACTCAAAACTCCTGAAAGCAAAAAAGAAGTTAATCACCAAAATCAATAAACAGATCCGAATTTTTTTTTTTTTAAAAAAAGGCCTAAAATAAAATAAGAATAAAATGAAACCAAACCTGAATAAGAAACAAACGCAGGGTGACAGATCAAGGAGGAGCCTTGATCAGTCACTGTTTATTAACTGATCAATCAAAGTATGGAAGAGATCTGAATTTAAATATGAAAAATAAAAAATTTAGAGGAAAGTGTATATCATAAAAAGCAAATTAGAAATCTTTTGATTGTGGCGGAGCTTGAAATCTTTATAAATATATATACAAAGGGTGGATGAAGTAGTAAAATTGAATACCTAAAACCCTAAAATTAAAATGCCATTCCTTTTGCAAGAATCATGTGGACACGTGCATTTCATATTCGATGGAATTTCTAAAAATTAGATTATATATAAAATAAAAAAAAATCTAGAAATATAATCCGACCTTAGCTCAGTTGGTAGAGCGGAGGACTGTAGTGGTTAAATGACTTGTAGCAATCCTTAGGTCGCTGGTTCGATTCCGGCAGGTCGGATATTATTCTTTTCACTTGTTTTTTCTCTTTTTGTTTTGGTGTTTTGAAGAACTTTCATTACATTTGCTTGAACTTTTATTTTAGCTTTATACTAAATTATTGCTAAATGTTCTTTTTTTTTTTATAAATAAATATATATTTTTTATTTCTAAAAATTGATTTTTTTTTTCATTTTTAGTGATATTTCATTGTGTAATACTTTTTTTTTGTATTTAATTGAAATTAATAATTCATAAAATTATTTTAACTCTATTTTATTTTTATTATTTATTAAAATATATGATGAATATGAAGTACATTATATAACTAAAGTTGTTTTAGATTAAAAAATAAATATATAATTCATAATTGATAAATATATACAAGATGTAAACTTGTTGAATTAGAATTGTAGGTTCATCAGTAGTGCATAAAATGGATCTGTATTGTGGCCACTGGGGGGCCATGGCCCCACTAGATTTTGAAAAAAATAACAGTGTATATGCAGTTGCTTCACGAAACACTCTTTTCATATGCATTGAATTTTTTAAAAAAAAGATGTAACACTAATTTTTAGTCTATGCATTTTCCTATATGTTCTAACACTATATCTTAACTTTACTACATATGAAATCGAATGAGGGTTATTCTTTTTGGACAAATCAGTCGTATCATTTCCTTTTTTTAAAAAAAATAAACTTTGCTTTTTTCATTTTAATATTCTGAAAATGGATATGTAAAGATTATTTACAACTTGCAAAGAGGCAAATATTGTTTAGAAATTATATTTTATAATATAATGAAATATACTAAATAAGCGAAAGAAAATTTTCAATTTTTACAAATACAATCTTATTTATAATTAATCTTAGTCTAATTACCATGGAAAATTAAATGGGATAAAATTATTAAATTAAATTAATCTATCATAATCAAATAGAATGTAGTGAATAAATGAATTATAAATATTAAAATTAACTATCAAACCCTTAGATATAAATTGTTTTAATTGATTTTTATCGCTGTTAAACTGATATATGTAAGAGCGGTCTCTCTTTTCTCCTGAAAAGTGTCATTCGCCTTGTCTCCTTTGACAAAATTTTTTCTTCAAAATTCTATCTTTTCTCTATAATTTTATGTTCTATTTATCATGGCAAGTTCTAGTTCTATGAAAGAAATTAAAGATTATTATTCTCGTGTTACTCTGGAATGTGAAGAAGATGTTGGAATTGAAGCGAATATCGAAGATGGTAGAGATGAAGGTGATTTTGTGGATCTTCACTGGGTTTTGGTTGGTAGATTTCTTATTGATAAGAGTATCAATTTCCTTAGTATGGAAAATGTTATGGCATCGGTTTGGCATCCTGTTTGTGGATTGCGTGTGAAGGAATTGAAATCGAATATCTACCTTTTCCAGTTTATGCACGAGAAAGATATTCAAAGGGTACTAAAAATGGGTCCTTGGTCTTTTGAAAATAACCCTCTTTTATGCAAGTGATTAAGAGAGGGGGAACAACCAAACAAGGTTGAACTTTTTCATTTGGATTTTTGGGTCCAAATTTTTATTTGGATTTTTGGGTCCAAATTTATGATTTACCTGTCAGTTTTATGTCAGAATTTTTTTTTAAAAGTGTTGGTGATTAGATTGGTAAATTTGTGGAGAGCGATCCTAATAATTTTGGAGGAATGTGGAAAAGCTATCTTCGTATGCAGGTCTCTACGGATGTTAGGAAGCCCTTGGTTTGTAAAATGAAATTACAAAAGCAAGGAGGTAGTTAGGTTTGAATCACTTTCAAGTATGAATGCTTGGGTACATTTTGCTTTTTTTGTGGCATTATAGGCCATTTTGATCGGTTTTGCAACAAAGGATACGATGTCACAATTACAAAGGATATGCTTCCATATGTTCATGGTTAATGGCTCCTTCCAAACATTCAACAACTGCAATTTGTGCTCATTGGCTTTTGGATGAGTCTAATTTTGGAATGACCAGTGTAGGAGGTAGCAAATTGGAATCAATGGCAGCCATGGATGAGTTGGTGACGATTATGAAGATTAGTCAGGAATGCGGGAAAATTTCAAATTTGGAAGTTAATATGTTTGAAGGCAATAATGTACAGACGAATATGGTTATGGATATGGAAAAGCTCAATATTATAGGAGAAGATTTAGGATATACGGCTGTTGAAGGTGTTATTATTAATGATACTAAAAGGAAAAGTCTTGATAAAAATAAAAGATGGGCTAATTGGTGTTGGGCCTAATATTGGTGAAGCAAGTGAATGTAATTCACTTCCTATTCCTTCTGATGGGGTTCAAAAAACTTGAGACCGATGGGTCCTGGTCACCAGGCCCACCCGACCCAATGAGTACCATTAGTTGGAACTATCGAGGGTTGGGAAATACCCAGACAATTCAAGAACTTTTAGACCTTGTGTTTTTAAAAAATCCCAAGTTTGTTTTTCTTATGGAAGTAAAAATTGGAAGAGTTCAATTGGAGAAAATAAAAAGGAAGTTGGTTTTTGAGGGTATGTTCTATGTAGATGGTTCGGGCCTAAGTGGTGTATTGGTTATTTTTTTGAAGGAACATGGGATGGCCCATCTTCTGAGTTATTCATGAAGCCATATTGATATTACTGTGACTATAGAAGGAATGAGTAGATTGAGATTAACTTGCTTCTATGGCAACCCAGACCGTGTAAAAATAGGTGAATCCTGGGATCTCTTGCATTTACTGAAAACTAAATCCTCTGAGCCTTGGTTCTTGATAAGTGATTTTAACGATCTCTTGCCTTAATCTGAGAAAAATGGTCGTCTTCCCCATCTAGAGTGCCTCATTTGCAACTTTTCTGAGGTTGATGATATTAGTATAGTGGGTTATGCTTTTACTTGGGATAATAGGCGTGAGGCTGAAGATCGGGTAGAACAACGGTTGGATCGTGCTCTAATAGATCTCAATTGGTGTTCATTATTTGGTAATGCTCGTGTCCACAATTTGAATGTCTTCTCCTCTGACCATACAACTCTCTTTCTTGATTTTATGAAACTGGTAGAAGGAAAGTAAAGCGTCGTTTTTGCTTCGAAAACTCATGGTTATGTGATGAGGATTGTAGAAGAACTATTCAAGAAAGTTGGAATAATGATTTTTCTGGTGACGTTCAGGAAAAAATTCGGGTCACTGGAGCAAATTTACAGAATTGGGGAAAGGATGCATATGTGAAAATCCATAAATAGATTCAAGATTGTAAATTGAAGCTTCAAGCTCTAAAACCTCATAGTGACCTTGCATCTGTTAGGGAGTTTACATCTCTCAAACACCATTTGAAAGTGCTTTTGGAGAAGCAGAAATCTTATTGGGATAAGCGAGCAAAGCAACACTTGCTTCAACAGGGTGATTCTAATACAAAATTCTTTCATCAGTATGCTTTATTTCTATGAAAGAAGAATTCAATTCCAAAATTTAAGGATGATGAAGGTATTTGGAGGGATTGAAATTCATGTATTCAGTCCTTAATTTCATATTATTTTACTGACATATTCCATTCTTGTGGTTGTGATGGAGCCGAGATCTTTAGAAAAGTTCGTATGAAAGTGTATAATGAGTAGGTGAAGTGAAGCAGGCTTTGTTTTCTATGTTCCTAGATAAATATCCTCGCCCTGACGGAATGAATCTAGGATTCTTTCAACATTTTTGGGATATTGTCGGTACGGATATTACACAATTTTGATTATCTTGTCTGGAAAATATTCAATTTCCATCTGATTTGAATGCAACATCTATTATTTTGATACCTTAGAAGAATAATGCATAAAAGATTATTGATTATTAGCCAATTGCCCTATGTAACATGGTATATAAGATCACGTCGAAGATGATTGTGAATTGGCAGAAGGGTGTTTTGGGGGAGGTCATTTCTGATTCACAAAATGTTTTCATGCCTGAGTGTTTAATCATAGATAATTTCATGGTTGCTTATGAAGTTTGTCATTATCTGAAATAAAAACAACATGGTAAGGAGGGTCAAGCGGCTTTGAAATTGGATATGTCGAAGGCCTATGATAGAGTTTAGTGGGATTTTCTTGAAGGAATGTTGTTGTGTTTGGGTTTCCATGAGTGAATAATCAAACTAATAATGTTATGTGTAACATCAGTTCAATATACAATGGTTGCTAATGGTGAAGAAATTGGCCACATTCTTCCCACTCGAGGTCTTCACCAGGGAGATTCATTATCGATATATTTATTTCTAATCTGTGCTGAAGGCCTCTCGGTTCTTCTTTAAGATTGTGAACAAAGGGGACAACTCCAGGTAGTAAAGTTGCTAGACGAGCCCTAGTTGTTTCTTATCTATTTTTCATAGACGACAGTCTTCTCTTCTTACGGATGAATATTCAAGAAGCTGATTGTGTTAAAGGTTATTTATCTATCTACAAAAGAGCATCTGGTCAGATTGCTAATTATAAAAAATCAAATATCTTGTTTAGCTCGAATTCTTCTCATGAATTATGTAAAGTTCTTTGTAGAATTCTTAATGTGTAATACACTATTGCCTTTGGTACATACTTGGGTCACCCTTCGTTGATTGTATAGAAGAAAACAAATGTGTTTGCATATATCGAGCGCAAATTTAAGCAGAGGTTGGGTTGTTAGGGAAAAAAGCTCATTTCTCGTGCTAGTAAGGAAGTGCTTCTTCGAAGTGTGGCTCAAGCCATGGCTACATATGCCATATCAGTATTTCTTTTTCCTCTAAGTATTCGTGATGATTTGGAGAAATTAATGAATCAATATTAGTGGTGTAATTATGGTAATGGAGAAAGAGGGATACATTGGTTATCATGGGGTACACTTTGTTTTCATAAACATCAGAGGGGTCTTAGTTTCAAAAGGCTTTACAAGTTCAATCTCTTTCTTTTATGCAAGAAAGGATGGAGGTTACTTCAGCAACCACAGTTCTTAGTTACTCGAGTGTTCAACGTAAGTACTATCCCAATGTTTCTTTTCTTGAAGAGACTTTGGGATCCAATCCGAGCTATGTTTGGCGAAGTGTTATGGCTGGGTTTATGCTTCTGAAGAGTGAATTGATGATTTCAGTGGGCTCAGGTTCTAATACAAAATTTTAGGGCCATCCTTGGTTGCCAGATAACACAAATCCCTACTTGGAGAGCATTGTAATTCCAGAAATAGTGGATGATCATATGGATAACTTAATCCTTGACAATCCTAAAAGATGAGATATCTCCAAAATTCACAATTCTTTCAATCAAAGGGATGTTAATTTAATTCTTCGTATTCCTTTAAGTCAGAGACAGGGGGCTGATTTGTATAATTTGAAGCATAAGAATAATGGTATCTAAAAAGTTAAAAGTGGTTTTCGCGTTCTCATAGCCAGGTATACTCCTTCTACAACTCAGCAATATTTTTCTCATTGGAGGAAGGTTTGGACTGTGAATGTTCCACATAAAATTTGAAATGTTGTGTGGCATGTATATTGTAACTGTTTGCCTGCTTATGAATCTCTTAGAAGCAAAGGAGTGGAGGTTCATGATTTATGTCCTTTTTGCAATGTTGATTTTGAATCATATATGCACCTAGTTGTTGGATGTAATTTTGTGAGGCAAGTTTGGTTACTTTCAGGTTGTGGTCTTCAGTATCCAGAAGCTTATTGTTTTAATTCCTGGATGAATTTGATATGTTCTTCTTTTTCTGATGTTTTTATTGAAAAGGTTGTTTGTTTGTTATGGTTGATCTGGAATGCAAGGAACCAATTGGTTTAGCATAATAAAATACAAATTGCTGTTGTTGTTGTCTTTATTGCTGCATCTATTTAGAATCAATGGTTTACAGCTCGTGTTTCTCGTCCCCCTAATTCCATTCTTTAAATCAAGCTTCATTTGGTTTTATCCTTCGTAATAAAAATGGAAATTTTGTAGTAGCTAAAAATGGCACTTTGTCTTGTCCTATGGATCCTAGAATAGCAGAGGCGATGACTTGTCTTGAAGCTCTAGCATGGTTGAAGGATTTTGAATACCAAAGAGTGATCATAGAAATTTATTGCCAATCCTTGTTTTATGAAATTTCTGGTTCTTTACTGGATTATTCATGTGAAATTATCATTAATGATTGTATTTCTATTCTTAAAGAGTTGTTGGGTTGTAAACTCTTTTTTGTTAAAAGGTCAGCAAACCATTATGCTCATTCTTTAGTTAGAGCCATTGATAACTAGACTGGTCTTGGGGAATGGCTGAATGTTCCCCCTGTTAGCAGTGTATGCCCTAGAGCTTACACTCATCATGTGAATGTAAATAAAAATTAGACTAGCTTTAGTATATATGTTCTTTAAATGAAAATATTCCTTATATCAAACGTATATATGTCCCTTAAGTATTCTGTAGGGAATCTATTCTCAAAGAGTTTGAGAATATGAGTGACATATTGCCTGTTATAAAGATGCTTTAAAGGTTGTTCATAGTCATAGGATTATTGGTAGGGTGCCATTAATCTAAAAGACCAT
>CAOJBK010272936.1:0-10997 GCA_948294925.1 Codiaeum variegatum | reverse complement strand
TAAGTAGAGGTTTGATGTTTGAAAATCTATTTAAAATGTGACATGGGAGGTCGAATTTATATAAAACTATGTCGAAAAAGTGTGCCTGATGCATCAAAACCCAAACTCATCGTGTGTGTTTGGACCTTAACACGTGCGTTTAGGTTCTGATGCCTAGGCCCAATTTTCTTGATCTATTTTAGTTTAGTTTTATAGATTTTCTGGGTTCATTTGAGGTCTGATTTTAGTGTAGTTTAAACCTATGGGCTCGTATTGATAGGCCAGATTTAATGGTGTAAAAATACAAGTTCACACCTTGTTGCTCGATGAGATCACCTTTGCATTTGGCAAAGGTCATCATGCAGTTATCCAATATGCCAAAACTCCCATTAGCTTCAAGCCGAAAAGTTTCCAAGTTCCTATTTGTCTTCTTAATCAAACACATACTCTTGTCTTGTAATCCTCCATCCAATTCCTCATCACTTTCTTCAAATTCGGGTTCGGACTCACTTGAATCATTTGGTTGAGCTTCACCTTGCCTTACAATCTCCTCTACCAAAGGTGGAGTGAAATTCGAATGAGGTTGTATTGAATGCCAACTTGCTTAACCAATTTCATGTTTATCATAGTAGAGGCATCTACAAAGTCCCTTTTTCTTAGCATAAGATGTGGTCCACCCTTGTCCTTGTCAAAGAAATTCAATGGCATTGATAATAGAATGATAACCCAACCCAATGTATCTTGCCCAAACCAGTCAAAATAATCAAAAAATGTTTCCAATTAGCAATCAAGAACTTAGCACCATTGACCTTCCTATCATGGAGCATGCAATCACAGATGAAAATTTCAACTTGGGAGATCTTGCTATGATTTTCCTTAACAAAGAAAGAGCTAACTAGGATTTTGTGGGCCATCTTTAGCTTCACACTAGTAATGCTAGATGCCTTAGTGTTTTGGTTCTTTTTCAACTCAAGCCCATTTGTCATGTTATGCCAAGCAGTGTTGGCATCCCAATCTCTAAGAATATAAGCAATTCCCTAACAGTTAATGCCCAAATAACCACCTAATTCCCTTGCCGTGACATCATACTCTTCTTTTCTAATCCTAAATTTAAAAGTTTTTTCATAATACATAATCCATAAAGTAGAAAAGAATTCAACGGTCAAGTTTGCACACACATCAGGTGAGATGTTAGGCCAATGCTAAGAGTTAAAAATGCACCTACTCAAATTCAATAAGTTCTTATCAATAAGTAATTTTTCTCTTAAAAAGCTCACATCAATGGGTGTGCATGCAATGGGTTCACCAAATTTTAACAATTGATCACACCTAGTACTTTCTCCAACATCACTAAATACGAACTCATTGTTTTGGGGGTGAAGATTTACCATGCTAGGCCATAGTGTAGCATCCCTTTGAGTCTTTGTTCTCCTAATAACCGCTCTTGAAGAACCAACGGCTTCCAGGTTCCCTCTTCCCTTTTTTATGCATCCTCTAGGTTGTCTTGAACTCGTATTGATGAAAAAAGAGCACACATACAAGAGATTTTAAGGAAATTTGAGGTTTTAGAAAAATTAGGGTTTTGGGAAAATTTTGGAAAAAAAAAACTAATTTTTAGGGTTTTAAAAGGTTGATGAACATAAAAAACAAGAATTTTGAAGTGAAAAATCAATTTTAAAAATAAGAAATATTTTACCGATATCAGTTATTAAATTTTGGGATAATAGGGAATGGATATAATTTTTCCTATAGATTTAATCTACAATATATCACATATTAAATGCTCCACTAAAGCTGAAGATGTCCATATTTTGAAATCAACGATGAACGGACAACATATTATCAAGCATTTTATAACTTCAGTTAGGGTATGCAAGTTTTAAAGGCCTTGTGCAAATTTATCTAGTCCAAATTTCTTCCTCCTTCATGATCTACTCTTGCTTGGCATGCGATTTTTGGCTGTTTGCCTACTAACAATAAGATTCATAAGCAAGCTTTTATTTTCCCTCACGTTTTGTGTTATGTTGCTCATTTAATGACACAAATGACCATTTATTCCTGTCTTAGAGAGTTGCTAAAGAGGTATGGTGGCTATTGCATCTTTTTCTGTTGCTTAATTGATTTGGAAAACCCTTTAAAATCTTCAGTTGTCGATGCAATAAATAAGAGACCTAGTTTAGAAGATGAATTTTGTTGGCAATCTGAAATAGTGCATGTGATTTGCGTTTTATGGAGAGCTAGAAATGACTTCATGTATAATTATATCCCTATTCATATTGGTCATATGTTAAGACAACTTTGGTCTTTGGTAAGTGAATGTGATGATATTAAATGTGGTTCTTTCTATAAATTATTCTTTCCTTTCTTTTTATGAAAATGAGGGGAAAATAATGTGAAGAATACAAGTTGATAAAAAAAATCCTCTATGGAACTAGGTAAAGTGTCAAGAACAAAACCTCAAGCCATAGTAAACAAAATAACCAACAAACCAATAGTATAAGAAAGTTAGCAATATAAGAAAACCAGCTTACAAAAGAGGAATGATTATTGCTCCATCTTTTGATATAAGTAGAAGAAATCCAAAGAGAACTAAAAGCATACGTAAAGGATAGCATTCTCGCTTTGAATTGATAAACTCTTATTTGACTATATTTTATCCCTTTATCTTAGCATAATTTATCTTTAAGTTGAATTTAATTTATTTATTGAGTGTCTTTTTAGTCTTATTAGGAATTTTATCATGTAGGATGGATTGATCGAGTTGAAAATCATGAGGTTAAAGCACGAAATTGGTTTCTTTTGAGCAGAGATTTGAAAATTACTCTCTAGCCAAGCCTTGAGACATATGCGTGTGAGTTCCTATGATGTCCAACCATGCCTAAGTTACAAAGTATTTTCTTATCCTGGCCTTTGATATGGTACATGATACTGTTGTTATTAATTACATTATTTTACCAGGGATAATTTACATATTGGTTCATCCCTGACTGTGGAAGATGAGAATCTTATAACTCTAAGGAATGTGAGCTCAAATATAGCAAATATTATTGTTGTTGCAGTATCTGATAAAAGAAAAACAATAGTAAGTGATGGAAATGAGCATGTTTTGATAACTTAGCTAAGGAGATAATGATAATCTCACAGCGCTAGAAGGTGAATTGGAAGCTTCTCATTATACTTTATTGCAGAAAGAAATGGACAAGAAGGAAGCTACCTGAAAGAGTATAATGAGAAAAAAAACATAGGATAATCAAAATTCTGAGAGCTCAAAGAAAAGTACAGCCGACCACTTCTCGATGTCCTTTGTGGAACATAAGGCATCCACCTATGTTTGATCTTTGCTATATTTTATTTATTTTTATTACTCTTTTGAGTTGTTTAGAACTTTTTTATTAATAAACTACAAAGATCATCCGCGCATACACAGATATATTTTTCCCATTATTTTTGGCCATATATTTTTATTTTCATTACCATTATATTAATCAATAAAATAAATTTTATATTTTCAAAAACAAATCGTTTCAACGAATTATCTATTTCAATTTTCAATAGAAAAATTATAACTTTATTTGTTTATCATTTTAAAACAAAATTATTATGTTTTTTGTACTATCCTTAATTATTTATTAAAAATACTTATATTAATTACTTTTTTTTCAATCCCAAGATGTCACAAATTTTTTATTTGAAAATTATGAAAATTAACTCTTATTTTATGCTATAAAACCATTATAGTGTACATAACTACTAAATTTAATATGTTTTCTATGCAAAAAAACTAATCATTTTTCTTATTCTTCTTTTTTAATTTCTTTTTATATTTTAATGGCCAAAGGGACTAAAAAAAATACTTCTACTGGTAACTTTAAATCAAGATAAAACTATAGCATGTATATGATAAACATGCCAATCTGTAGGAACAATTACAGGAGCTCATAATTCTTCGAAATCTGAAAACAAATGGCAAACCGACAAGCACACACGTCTTTCTTTACTTTTAAAATGCTACCCCACTGTAAAACGTTGTAGAACAATATAAACAACTTTGTTTTCTTTAAGGAGTCAGGAAGGTCGAGGCTATTGCGGGAATCACGTCTCCTCAAGAAAATAGACCCACCACTTTTCAAGCAAAATGGGGATAAAAGATAAAAACTAAAGATAACATGGCAATTTCTCTCAGACAAATTGATCAAAATTGAAAATCTCAAATCAATTTAGAATATATTGTTCACTCTGCATCCATCTTTATTAGTATGTAATTGATTTGAGTTTAATTTCAGCCTCTAAGTCAAAATTTTATTTTCATCAATAATATGAGTTAGTTAAATTTATTTTTTTAGGATTTGGTGTAGTTGATTAATTATCTATGTCTACATTTCTATGGTTGACTGAGATTTTAATATTAAAATTTATCAATTGATCAATGCTTAATATTATTTATTCGATCACCAAATTCTCGATTTTTGGAATTTTTAATGAATAAATGAGAGTTGAAACTCGGATTTGGAACTTGGAATTGATTGACATGAGAATGTATTGTTTAGAAATAAAGCTAGTTTTTAAAGAATTCAATGGATTCAAATTATTTTGTTTAATATCACCATAATAGAGCTAAGAACAGTTTGAATATTAACCGCTTTACTTAAATTAGAAAATTTTTCACTTTATTCTAATGTTAATTAATCAATCTTGAAAGATAATGATGACCTTAGTCCCAAAGTCACATGATTTTAGGGCTTTTAATAATATGGGTTTGATCACTTGTGATGTTTGTTATTAGGATTTATATAGGGATCTCTACAATTGTTTCCTATTAGGAATCTATACTGATTAAAGAAATATATCCAAATAAGACCTAACTTCCTATTCTGATAGGGTTATGTTTGATATTTTAAAGATACAATCTAGGACTACGGGATATTCTGACATAGAGGATCTGTCTAGGCTTGGGCTTAAAAGCCTGACCCACCTATCTAAAAGGAGTATCCGTCATGACCCTTAGGTCAGCTCTTAACAATCCAAGGTATGGTGACATGTATAAGGTCATTTAGGATATTTGATTTAGGTTAGGAGTCATCGCAACCTCCTATTTTGTTGTTGAAGACTTCAAAAATTTATGCCTATTTTATCCATATTGCTTCATTTTAGGAGGCCTATTAATTAGTTTCATATAATTACATGCCTATCAGTAAAGTGTGCCAAACAAGTAGCCATCGTTGCAAATGATTGGCCTGTGCCATTCCCTTATTAGCTAGGTTAGATTTAAAATCTTTCTTCTTTACTATTGTATAAACTATTCTCTTCTTTCTTGTTCTTTTCTTGCCATATTTTGCCATTCTTACACACAACCTTTTCCTAGTACAATCATTCCTCTTCAGGAAATTCTTCTTTTTGCTCCATCAATCAGTAAGTAACACCCACTTTTCTCTATTGATTATGGCTTTTTTATATTCAAAAAGAGATCTAGATAGTTCCAAAGCATTCACCAATGAATCACCGAAAAAATCTACTTCCTCATCCACCTTCTCCTCCTTTGATTTGAGATTTCTTACGTCAAAATGACCACTTTCTATCATCCTTCCAGAAGAAGAGGACAATGACCTTCTAATAGATGTGGAACACTATCTTGATGATTCTGATGTAATAGTTGAAGATCCTGCTTCTCGAGCTGAGGTTGTTCTTCCTAGCACCTCCCATCTTACTTGTACCTCCAACCTTAAAGATAACTCTATTAAGTCCCTAGCCGGTATTATCACGACCAGTGATTTTCTATCGATATGAATTGGCTTTCACATACCTATTGGGTTCGAGCTATTGGTCCCTTCAAAAGAAATCCAAAGTGATTTTTGATCCAACACTTGTAGCAGAGTGTTGTATGAGTAGTCTTTATATTCGAATTTAAGGTTCCCTCTGTCTAATCTAGAATTGGAATTTTTATTGTAACATGACACTCCATCTCTCAAGTACATCTAAAAACCTGGAAATCTTTAAATTGTTGTCAAATATTTGCCTATCTCAATGGGTTTTAGCAAAGTCCTAAGGAATTCTTAGCTCTGTACAAAGTGATGGCTAAAGCTCACAATTCTAACTTCATCAACTATTAGGCTAAGGGTAGAAAAGTAGTTATCCTACCTCAAACCATGAAGGCATTTCGAAAAAAATTAGAAACAGAGATTTTTCATAATATGTCATGAGTGTTTTCATGCAATGCCTTAAGATTGGAACCTTCAGTCCAAACTAGAAAAGAAAAAACATTTGCTTCCATTGACTCTAGAGTAGGAGGAGAGGATTAGGCTAATCCAAGCTACTAGGGTGGTCAAAGGAGTCTTTATGGATGATTCCAAAACATGCTTTAGACCCTTCGGATGTTGTGGAAGTGCTTGATTATTGGTTCAATAGTCAAGTGAAGGACTCTAGGGCCATATCTTAAATTCTGACCCTAGAAAGTGTTAGTTCGAACTTCTTTGGTTTTTAACTAAGTCTTATTTCATGATGTAGCCATGAAGAAGGCTATGAATGTAGCTTTTCTCAAGAATATCCAAGAGCATCATGGCCAAGGGTCGGGCTCCCAGACTACTCCTCTACCACCCCTAAAGTGACCATGAAAATTGCTCCACCTAAGGCCTCTATTTTGCATCCTTTCGATGTGTCTGCTATCCTGACCTCAAAGGATAAGGGCATTGCTGTTGAGGTACTAGCAAAATGGGATACATCTAAAGGGGAGCTTCCTATAGAGAAGAGGGCATGCTTGGATTATCTTTACAAAGAGCCACTCAATCTTGATGTAGTTATCCTAGAAAGGTTTGTAGAGGAAGTGAGTTTAAATGATGCTAAGATGGTTTACTTTGTTTCAAAGTCCCTAGTGTTACCTAAGGACATGGAGGAAATGCAAGAGTTGTCTGACACCTAGTGATTTTATTTGTCCACCCAGCATTCTTAGATGGCAAGTAACCTCCTTTTATGTTTCTTTATCTTGTTTTTACCTTTTTAACTAAGCTAATCAGTTTATCTTTAATTAGGATAGTAATCTTCAAAGCCAATTATGTAGGTAGTTTGTTGGGGTAAAGAAGAACCTAAAAGACAAAGAAGATGAGTGACAATCCCTTAATGGTCAGTTAGAATTGCTGGAGCAGCAATTAGAGCTTCACAAAAATAAGCTCAAGGACGAGGCTGTAATCTAGGAGACACTCGGGAGGGAGAAGGAGGAAACAAGTCGACATCTCGAATCAGTTTAGAAGGAGTGACAAATGCATGATGCTGAGGTAACTAGGCTAAAGGATGAGCTACAGTCTACCACTAATGGCATGGATGAGCTTATGAATGCTTATCGTAGTAAGGTTATAACTTCTGTGAGTAAGAAATGGGGTGAGAGTGAGGTATAGTTTTTTAACAACATTCTCCCATATGATGAAGAGGAGGAATTTCTAGCCTTCAATTTAGCTGAGCCTCCTAGCTCTAAGACTGACTTAGAACTTCCTAAGGCAAATCCTACAAACATGGCGGTTTCTGACTCCATCACTTCTGATCCTGAGGTTCGGGATGCCAAGGCCACAGATCCTCGTGCTACTGATACCTCATCTTTAATCACCAACCCTTTAAATTATTTGTATATAATTTATAGGGCAAAGTTGTGTCTTTTTTTATGCCTCAATGTAATATTTTGTTGTGAAATGCAAAGAATTTATTTTTTATAATATTGGCTTTCCTTTATCCTTATTCATTAACCTGATGCATTGTATGATCATGTTGTGTTGCTCCTTTTTTTAGTCATCTTATCATCCCCTTTAGGCAAGGTTTCATTTTTCTAACCTCCCTAGGTTGGCTTTCATTATTTTAATCTCTCTCTTGGGCAAGGATTTATTTATCTGATTTCCCTTTTAGGTAAGGTTATATCTAACCTCCTTTTTAGGTTAGGTTAGTTTTTATTATCTTAACCTCCTTTTTAGTTAAGGTTTCTTCCGACCACCCTTTTAGGTAAGGTTGGTTTTTATTATCTTAACCTTCCTTTTAGGTAAGGTATTAACTCATCTCCCCTTTAGGTAAGGCTCATTTTATTATCTTAACTAGTTTTATTTATCTAAGCTCCCTTTTAGGTAATGTCTATTTTGAGCAACTTAAACTCCCTTTTAGGTAAGGTTTTACTTATTCGACCTCCCTTTTAGGTAAGGTTGGTTTTATATGTATGTACTTTCTAAGTAGTTGTGTTGTATATGTTGTCTTTCTATGCATAGATAATCAACAAATTACAAATGAAATGGGCAGAACGTATTATTGTTAATGCTTGATCAAACGTTATTTATTTCATAGTGAAAAAAGTAAATATTAAATTGAACTTTTATGGATAGAACCTTTTAAGATTGTATGTGTTCCAGGTGTTAGGGAGTTCTTTTCCTTTGGAATCCTCTAATATGTATGTGTTTTTTCCAATGACCTCCTTAACTCTGTAATGTCCTTCCTAGTTAAGCTGTAGCTTTTCGACCCTATCGTTGCCTCTAGTGATATTTGCTTTTCTTATGATTATGTCATCTTCTTGAAATGACTTTTTTTTTTACTCTCTTGTTATGGTATCATGCTACTTTTTTGTCTGTAGGCCACCATTATGGCTTGTGCTAACTAGCTCTTCTCTTCTTCCAAGTCCAAACATCATTCTAGTTCTTAATCGATATCCACTACATGATACACCCACCTACAAGTTAGTTATCCAATCTTTACTGGTACAACAGCCTTAGTTTTGAACATGGAGTTTCTCTAGTAGGGAATCTTGGTGTGGTTCAATAACTCCAAAGTACATTATTAAGCTATTTTGGTTATCCTCCTTTTTTTTCTCTCCTAGGCTTTTCTTTAAACCTTATAATAGGATTCTATTGGATACCTCTATTTTCCCATTTGATTTGGGGTGAGAAAAAAAAAGGTAAATTTGAGGTCAATATATAATCTCATTCACATTTCTTTTAATTCTCATGAGTCGAACTACTTTCCTTTATCTGTGATCAAAACCTTTAGGACCCCTTACCTAAATACCACGAAATCCCAAAAGAGGTTTGTGACTCTAGTCTGGGTTATGGTTGCTACTAGCTCGGCCTCTATCCACTTAGAGAAAGGTTCCACTACTACAATCAATAACTTAGCTTGTCAAATTTATTATGGAAAAGGGCCAAAATGTCTATTCCTCATTGATAAAAAGGCCAAGTTGCTCTAATGGAGTTTAGTTCTACTAACAATTACCTCAAGACATTGGCATGTTCTTTATATAAGAAATGTTTCTTTACCAATTCTTCTACATCTTCTTTGATGTTTGGCCAATAATATCCCTATAGTTGTGTTTTCCTTGCTAGAGTAAAGCTACCTTCATATACCCTACAAATTCCTTCATGCATCTCTTTGAGAACATATACAACTTCTTATCTTTGTATACATCTCAGCCATAGGTGTGTTTGGGGATCATTTCAGCAATTCACCTTTATCCCAGCTATATCCTTTGGTCCATTTTATGACCTTCCGTGCTTCCTTTCTATCTTCAGGCAATTTTTCATTAACCAAGTATTCTACTATTAGCTCTATCCAACTTCTCTCCATTCAACTAAATAGACCGAACTTCTTATTTTGTAGGATGTTCTTCGAAAGCTACTGGTATGTTTTTTAGGTCAAACATTCTTCCTATAGTTATAGCTTTACCAATGGCATCCGCCTTTTTGTTATTATCCCTTTGAATATGTTTTATCTCCGTAGCCTGAGCTATCCCTCATTTTCCATTAGCTAATATTCTAGCTCTGTATAACCCTTAATCTCCTCGCTCTTCAGACTAAACTTTCCTTATACTTGATTAGTTACCAGTTGGGAGTCATTGTAGATAGTCAAGTTCTCCATCCCTACCTCTCTAGCTAGCTTTAATCCATTTATCAATGCTTCAAATTCTGCAACATTGTTAGATGGATTGAATTCTAACACCATGACATATTTCATTAGTATCTAGTGAGGCCCTTTAAGGACAATTCTGACTCATGATCCCTCATTGCACTTAGCTCTGTCAATAAACATTTCCCATTACTCATGTTATTGATTTGCTTACTCAACTAGTGTCAGCTCGGCCATAAAGTTTACTAATGTCTAAGCTTTCATGGCTTTTCGAAATTCATATATGACTCCAAATTCACCACTCTTCAATGCCTAGTGAGCTAGTCATCTCAAGGTCTCTGGTCATTACAGTATGTTCCTGATAGGTAAGTCAATTAAGCATATGACTTTCTATGCTTCAAAATAATGTTAGAGCTTTTCGATGGCTAGTAACATGGAAAAAACATGTTTTTCCAAAGCTGGATATCTGATTTTGGCACCTTGCAACACCCTGTCATATAGTACATTGGATATTGCTCCCCCTTCTTCCCTAATGAGTACCGATGCTATAACATTAGAGGTGTTTGATAGATACATGACTAGGTCTTCTCCTTGCACGGGTTGGCTGAGTAAACATGGTGAAGTTAGGAACTTTTTCTATTCTTCAAAAGACTTCTGACATTCTTCTATCCATTTGAAGTTCTTTAGATTCTTCATAATTTTGAAGAAAGGTTGACACCTTTTAGCTAAGCAAAATATGAACTGACCTAGAGCAATAATTCTTCCAATCAATTATTGGACTTTTTTAATGTTCGATGGGGGTTTCATATCTAAGATTGATTTGATCTTTGTAGGGTTATCCTCTATCCCCCTCAAAAACACCATATACCCTAGAAATTTTCTAGTTAAAACTAAAAATACACATTTTTTAGGTTTTAGTTTGAGCTTGAAGGATTGCAATACTTTAGTACTTTTTCCACATCTTTTGGATGAACTTCTGACCTCTTACTTCTTATGATCATGTCGTGTACATATACCTTCATAATATCCCTTATATGTTCCTTAAACATCTAGTTAACTAACCTCTTATAGCTGGCTCCTGCATTCTTCAACCTAAAGGGCATCATTTTATAATAGTATGTACCCTAGTCAGTAATGAAACATGTTTATTCATCATCAAT
>CAOJBK010272590.1:0-19642 GCA_948294925.1 Codiaeum variegatum | reverse complement strand
GATTGTTCCTTACTACTCTTTCCCTAAACCATAGATCTGCCCTATCCCTGGAATCAAAATTTCTGGATTTGAGTTGTTCTCTAATGTGAAACTGACCGTTGAAGATTTCCAGCTTATGTACTACCTGGAAAATTATTATGAAGAGAACATGGAAGTAAGCCTCTTTAGTGACATAGTTGTTCTCACTGACAAGGAGAAGAAATCTGACCTCTTCACTATGATCAAACCTGCGAAGGAGAATTTGAAAAACTGGTGTTTTGATGAGAGTCCATTTAAAGCAGCTGAATCTGAAATGCATACATTGCATCTGCATGCTCAAACAAACAGGACACCAAGTCTATCATCAAAATATTTAAAGACTACTTCGCTTGGCAACCAAGTGACATAATCGGACTAGACCCAAGCATCACTATCCACATGATTCCAACTTATCCAGACTACAAACCTGTCAAGAAGAAGCTTAGACGAATAAAGCATGCCTGGTCTATACCAATCAAAGAAGAGGTAGCTAAACAACTTGCTTACAGATTCATTAAGCCAATCAAATACATGTCTTGGCTTACAAACATTTTCCTGGTATCGAAGAAGGATGACAAGGTTAGAATGTGTGTGGACTATCGAGACCTGAACAAAGCATGCCCCAATGATGATTTTTTACTACCCTACATAGACCTCTTAGTCAACACATTAGCTAGTTCAAAGATGGTTTCCTTAACCAATCTGGCCACGGGGTACAATCAAATCCTAGTTCATTCTCCAGACATGGAGAAAATAACTTTTATTATAGAATGGGGCACCTAATGCTAAAGAGTAATTCCATTCAATTTATATAATGCTAGAGCCACTTATTAGAGAATGGCTATTATAATCTTCCATGACTTAATGTATAAAGAAGTGAAGGTCTACATCGATGACATGAACGCTAAAGGAGCAACCCCTGAACTGCATCTACAGGCACTGTAGAAGTTCTTCCTTAGACTTCGATAGTATAATCTCAAGTTAAATCCTAACAAATGCATATTTAGAGCCTCATATGGAGTGTTCCTCGGTTACTTGGTTAGCAAGAAAGGCATAGAAGTGGAACCAGCCAAGTCTAAATCCATCCTCAACATGCCAGCTCCTAAAATCAAAAAGGAGATAAGAGGCTTCCTCGGCCACCTTCAATATATCAATCGGTTCATTCACCAACTAACCGATATCTATGGCCCAATATTTAACTTATTGAAAAATAATTCCTCCAAGTAATGGATTGAGGAGTTTCAGAAGGCCTTTGAATGAATCAAGAAGATCTGCTAAGTCCACCAATCTTACAGCCTCCTAGACTTAGTCAACCTCTACTACTTTATTTAACTATTACTAAGAAGCTATGGGAGCAATGCTCGCTCAGAAGGCCCTAGACCCACACAAAGAGAATGCCATCTACTACTTGAATAAGAGAATTCTAACTCATGAACTCAAGTACAAGTATATTAAGAACCTCTACCTAGCTCTGGTATAGGCCTGTTATAAACTGAGATATTATCTAGGGGCATGTCCTCACTAATCAAGTCCTCTCAAATACCTTATTAAAAAGCCTGTCTAGACAGCAAAATGGTTATATGGATGGCACTCCTCATAGCTTATGACCTCAATTACATTCAAAGAAAATCTATCAAAGGCAGTGTCATTGTCGATCAACTGGCTATCGTTCTAACTTATGATCATTGGGAAGAGCCTGAATTTCTTAATAAGGACATACTGGTTATGGAAACTAACACATGGAAACTTTACTTCGATGGGGTGGCAAACCATAAAGGTTTTGGCATCGACTTGGTGTTCCTTACACCTATCGACAGAAGCTTACCTCTTACCATTAAACTGAATTTTGAGGTAACTAATAATAAAGCTGATTATGAGCATGTATGTCAGGGTTGGAAGCATGTCTCCGGATTGGCATTAGAAACTTAGAAGTTTACGGTGACTCTAACCTCATTGTTTCATAAGCCCTAAGAATATCGTTAATTAGAAAGGAGTGAATGTTTTCTTACCATAAGTGCTTCAAAGAGTTGGCCAATAAGTTTGACACATTATCATTCAACTATCTTCTATGACTAGGAACAAATTTTTTGATGCAGTAGCAACTCTGGCATCATTGATAAAAATATGTGATGGGTTCATTATCCGTTCTATTTTGATAAACATCAAACGCCGACCGATCTTTCAAACTTACTGCATGAGCATTCAAGTTGAATTGAAACCATGGTACTGGGACATCTACATCTATCTCACCAAAGGTGAATATCCTGAAGGTGCCTCTAAATTAGAAAGGAAAACCCTTAGACAATTTACCAGTGGATACATCCCTAGATTAGACATTCTTTACAAGAAAATAATGAATTACATTCATCTCAGATGTGTCTCAAATGAAGAGGCAAACCACATCATGGAAGAAATCCATAGCAAAATAGAAGGCACCCATATGAACAGATGGTCATTGTCTAAAAAGATCATGAATAAAGGCTATTATTGGCTCACCATAAATGAAGACTATGCATAATATGCTCGAAAAGGCAAAAAATGCTAAGAATATTCAAAGCTCTAGAAGCTTCCTTCCTCGCCTTTCAATCCAATCTCCACACTATGGCCCTTTGCTATTTGGGGCATAGATGTCATTGGCAAAATATCACACAAATCATCTGCTAGCCAAGAATACATTCTAGTTGCCATAGATTATTTCACCAAGTAGGTTGAAACTACACCCTATCAAGTACTAGATTCCAATAAGGTGGCCCAATTCATCAAAACCAACATCCTCGTGAGGTATGCTGTCCCACATGAAATCATTTTTGACAATGGCTTACACTTCCAAAAAGAGGTAGTCACTCTCCTAAAGAAAGAAAAAAATGAGCATCACAGGTCTTTTCCATACAAACCTCAGACCAACGACACAATTGAAGCCGCCAACAAAGTGCTGAAAAGCATGCTTCAAAAAATGATTAGCAATTACAGAGGTTGGCACCTGCATCTACCAAGTGCCGTCCTTAGGTACAGAACCACCCATAAGTCAGCTACCAAAGCCATACCATATTCTCTCATCTATGGAATGAAAGTAGTCCTCCTTATAGAGCTAGAAATTCAGGTAGATATAGTTCTCTAAGAAGCTCAGATCTTTAAATTAAACTGGCAACAAGCCTACTTCGATTAGCTCAATGAAATTGATGAAAAAGTATGGAAGCACTCCACCATACACTGAACTACCAAATCATACTAGAAAAGCATTTCAATAATCTAAGTCACAATCTTCAAGAAGGTGACTTAGTTCTCAATGAGATTAGACAAGTTGTGTAAGACTCTCGAGGAAAATTCAGACCTCCTTGGAGCAGCCCTTACATATTCAAGAAGATCATGTCTGGCAGAGGTGTCATCCTGATGGACGTTGACAGCAATGAGTTCAACCATTCGACCAACCTCGACCAACACAAGAAGTACTTCATATAGTGTTCTTGTCGTATGAGCATGCATTCAAGCATCATTACCAAACAAGAAATACGTGGACCTGATTCTCCAAGAATTACTATGTATTCAATTTTTAAATTATCTTTTATAAAGAGATATGTAGAAAACCCTCATTGGGTACGATCCAAATCATTAAATGAAAATCAATATTTCACTCTCACTTGCATTTGGGCTCTTTAACATTGACTGCAAGAGTGAAAAAGAACAAATAAACAAAAATAAAAAAAGAATGAAACCTGCTAAGCTAAAAACCCAAATAAGAAGCTCAGGTAAAAATTAGGTACAGTCTGCTAGATAGAAAACTGAAAAGGTGATCTAGGCAACAATTAAGGTAGCTCACTAAGTTGAAAACCCAAAAAAGGACAACTTAGGAAAAAATTAGAGCTTAATAAATAAAATAAAATGTTTGTTGAGGTTTTATTCATCTTTTAGAACAGCCAAAACAAAGCATTGAAACTGAAAATAAAACAAAATCAATTAAAAGTCTTATTTTTTTAAAGTCTAGACTCAAATTCAACCCTCAATCTCAGTCAGAATAGTAACTTGGTTGGTTTTCTCCTTTGGCCAATAAGCTTCAATCCCCCATGTGATGTACTCTGTAGATCTGCCATAATCATCACCAGGAATCACCATGGCCCTTGAGTAGTCTCTTATCTAATGTGAGAGAATAGCCTTAGCCACTTTGTCATTCACAATGGTCATCTCAAACAAAGGGCCATTCAGGGGCACATCCCGATCATGTCCCATCTGACGAAGAACTCTGGTATACCATGCCACATGTTGAAATCTAAGCAAATACATATGCTTAAAGCCTTGGCTCTTTGGAATAAACCACTTGATAGTGTACCAATCGAGCTTCCATAATAAATTGAAAGGGTTCAGCTCCAGAAGCTAGCTAACCCACTCCCGCTCAGAGTTAAAATGATTCACAACCTTCCTAATGCGATACCAAGCAACAAAGTAACCCATTCTATCAAGTCCATGGACGATCCTAAGGTGATCCCTCAGCCAAATCTGAAAGGAAAGAAAAAACATATCAAAGAAAGTCACAACATATGCTAAGATAGATAAGTATAAAGGGAATAAAAGTACTTGAAGTAGAATTGGACTGATGGACCAAGGCTCCCTCAAATGATAATAGCAATCCAAGCTCAGTAGTGTCTCATCCAAAACCATCCCCACAATCGACTTACCCTCGCCCATTTGGAGTATCAGTTCAGCTATCTTTGTATCCTCGAAACCAATTAGGCCCATAAATATTTAGCCAGTAGTCAATGTGATAGCCATCCAAATGGAGTCATCCTTTGACACCTCCTAAAATATAAAAGCCAACGTAAGCAGGTCATCCAAATCATCTCCCATTAAGCCTGAAGCAAGCTCTATACTCAAATATAACAGCTTTTTGGATGAGTTAAAATAGCCCACCTACTCAACTGGAATAGCCTCAGTATTCATACCTAAAAAAAATGAAAATTCTTCAAAAGGGGGACACATCTCATCCATAATAGCCCCAAAACAAAACACATGGTCAACGGGGTCCCAAAATTGCATACAGACATTAAGATAATTTGAGTAAATTTTCACACCCCTAAGGGTTGATAAAGCAGATAAACGATACTTCCCAAGGTTGATTCTCAACACTTTACTCAACTTCAAACACTAATCATGCATTACATAGCTGAAAAAGGGTTTCATGTTATGGGCAATAAGAAAATAAACTGACTTTTTTCTACAAAATAATTTTACTCCCCGGTGATTATTTTAGTAAAATATCTAATTTAGTACAAAATGAAAATCTGAAATTATTTTTACAAAAGCCCACAACTAGGGCCCAAATACAGTCAAGCATAATCATGCATCATCCTTAACATGCATCTCATGCATCCACCTCCGATTACTGGTATCATCAAATGCACATCTTGGGGATCCTCTCAAAGGAGTCTTCAACTGCAATGCAAAAGTACTACAACTACCTATCGAAGCTCAGAATTTAACTAGCTCAAACCCTCACATTGCACAACTCAAAATCCAACAAGCCCATAAGTTCCTAAGGCGTGATCACCAAGATTTGCATGGCAATTACAATGTTTGGAATCCTCAGATTAGTACACCATAAGCCTAGAAGCTGAGATGGCATAGGCCCTTAATTCGACAAGGCGATAAGCCCAGAATCCGATGTGGTGCCAATGGTTCACCATCATCAGAATCATCTTCTGCTAGAAGCTAATTTAGATAAGGGGAAGCTATGAACCCTTAATTTTGCACCACTAGAAATTTCTGGTTGTCTCATGACTCTCAAAAGTTTGGAACCTAATGGGGTCAAGGGGCAGCACCCCTTGTTGCTTCTAGGGCAACCCCCGAGACAATAAATTTTAATTGCAAAGGTTTACATAAAAATTGTATCATATTTCTAAAGGAAAGCCTCATTTGGCACCATTGCATCCATGCTATCAATACCAGCCCAACGGATATAACCGGGCTCAAATCGGACTTCAAACGGACCCAGAAAATCCAAAAAACTGAATTGGATTGAACCAAATAAAATCTAGAAACCCAAGCCCAGGAAAAACACATGCTCAAAATGACTTACACACACATCAAGCACTTCACGGATGTGTGAAGCCCTTAACGCATGCGTCAAGCCTTTCACACATGTGTGAAGGACCACACGCATGTATGGAGCATATGACGCACGCGCAAGTCAGTTTAAGGTTTTCTGATTCATTTTTCTATAAATTTGACCATCTAGAACAAACCCAAGTTCAGCCTTATTGACGCACTTTTTCCAGATTATAGAACACACCTACAAACACTCAACAAACACCAATTTTATGCTATTTTACTACATCTTGGGACTCCAAAACACAGTATTCAGACAATAGACACTCCGATTTCAAACATTATAGACGATCAATCTGTTCAACCAGTCCATCCTACATCAGTTCAAATACTCAATTAGTCCTCTCCAAACCTAATGAAGACTCGCTCCGGCTTCATCAAATCGTTAAAACCTCTAATTTCCAAACCACATAAAAAGGTACATATGATACAATATACTTCTTACCTTCAGTTCATTATCTATTTTAATCCCTTTAATTCAGACCTCAGGCAAATTTTCAGAATAATTACTATTTTATGAATATTGTTTTCATAATTAAAATCAACAAACCCTAAAATCTGTATAGGTAAACACATAATCAAAAACATTTTACATTAATCAAGTTTAGAATTGATTAATAGTTTATACAATTAATTATTTTTATAAATTTAAAATCAATTAGAATCAATTAGCTACTAAACAAATCAACCACCCCATTATTATTAGAACAACCTCCACCTTTCGCGAGAAGGAAAAATGGCGTGGGGTTTGATTTCCATATAAAGGGATACGTCCCCAGGCCATTCAAAGCTTCAACTCCAAATATTTTTCTTTTATTTGTAATTTTTTTAATTATTACTTGATTTATTGATGTAATTATTGCATTGTTTGTCCATAGTTCCTATTATGCGTTTATTTTTTATTATTGCCTGGTGTATGTTTTGAGGATTGTGTGCTCATCCTAGATCATAAGACTGGAGAGGAGATCCCCTATTTCATTGGTTTTGATTGTATTATTCTTTATTCACTTTATTTGGGGCATTTTGCCTTCACTAGAACCTGAATTGGGCTAGAGGAAGGATCCTGGCAAATCTGTTGTCTTTACTCCTTTATGGATGTCATTCACATAACTAGCATGTTCATGCATTCATTCGATAATCTTGCTCATGCATACAACAAAACCTATTGTTAACTAAACTTGCATGATATTTCGAGCAAATCTTATTTTAATTAACATGGTACAAAACAATTTTCTTTAAGATTTTTTTCAGATCCTGAACCCCCTTTTGTTCCAAAAGGACTAGCTTTTCCAATTAAGTTGAAAACTGAACTTTTTTTCAAAAAATGGAGTTAACATCAAAAACGTTTCTTAATCACCGTAGAATAAAACTAACTTTTCTAAAAGGTTAAGTGACGACTTTACACAACTCACACACAACGTACAACCAATGGACACATGTGAGAGCACAAATGTAGGAACTCGATCCACAATCTGCGACGCCTCGGAAGCCCAATCCAATAAGTTTCCTTCGGGTATTGTAAGAGGTCCGCAGGCGCACTCTCTAAGAAGAAATCCCGCGGACCATTCGGGCGGGGCCTCACAGATGGATGTCTTTTGCAACTAGCACGTTTCAAAAAAAAAAAAATTGGAAGACATTTTCTTTGATGTAGGTTGGAGCATTGGGATATTGAGAAATAATGCTACAATTAATAATGTCACCCATGATTTTGGAATCTGTGTTCTGTTGATTTAGTTGTTGCTGGCTACGGGTTAAATCTTTTGCCCCTGAATTTCTTTATGATGTGTTTGCTCTATACATCTCCTCCTTTGGGATTAAACATTAGAAAAATTCTAAAAGATTAGTTATTTGGTTGTAGTTCTTAGCTCTTGCTACTAGCTTTATCAATTCTTGACTTTATAATGATATTGTTTATTTCTTTGCTTAGCTTAAATAGGATCTTTTTATTTCCATAACTATTTTGGTTGTGGTGGTTTTTTTCCAAATTTTAATAAAATTAAATTAATTATTATAAAAAATAAAAACAAAGGCTGCATCAAAATCTGATTAAGACATCACGTTCTTAAGTATCTGGAGTAATCACTTTTAAGAACGTAATTTAGTTAGAAAGGTGTATGCATAACATATATTGTAGTTGGCAAGCACACAGTGTGTCAAATATCATCAACAAAAGCTTCAAAAATAATTAAAATGACAATCGAATCTTTCTTCTAACTTTTAAAATCAAAAGATTAATTTTGTATGAGCATCAGAAACGACAACGAAGCACCAAATACATCAAGATTTTAGTGAATTAAGAATTCTCTCATATGCATATATAAATATTCAATTCACATTATTGAAATTGTATTTTAACTTGAAGTAAAGTCATTCAACATGATCTTGAGTTTTTAAACATTTATTATAATATAATTCGCGATCGTCCCGAATATAGAAAACGAATCCATATAATCCACTCCAATTAACTTGAGACTAAGATTTTATTGAGTTGAGTTTTATTTTTATTCTCACGTAGACACATGATATCATGCTTGCTAAGTTTTCAACAATAATATTAATAAAAAAAAATCCTTTAAGACTAACTATTAGGATAAAAGAGTAGATTTTTATATTAATTGTTGATTTAATTTCCAAAAGTCCGTGAAGTAGAATGGGATGAACTACACCAAATTAAGCTATACTTGGACATAAGAGAAGAATTAGGGTGATATGCATCGATAAATATGTTGATGTTTAGGTTAGTAGGTCTTATTAGAAAAGATAAAAAATATATAGAGAGAGAGTGATTAAGTTTGTCCTATTTACTTTAGAGTGAATACAGGTGCATGTCAATAACTATTTATTCCTTAAATTTCGAAATATGAATTAATGGAGGTAACCATTTCATCACATCTAGAACATGAAGATTATAGTAGCGGATATCTCAGGAGATATGGGAGACAAGTCCGTTCATTATTGGAGGCTTGAGCAACATACTTTGGAAGAGCTGGTGAGCCACGAGAGTTGCTCTAGAGTGCCAACCTACAACCAATATTGATCAATGATGACTTGTAGCTATAGGTTTTAAGCCAACTGAACTATGTAAATGATCCACAACCACCATTAGTCTCCATTCCAAGCCATATAGCATCACACTCCCCCTTTAAAGTCCCTCAGTTAAGGACTAAGGATTCATCTTGATACCAATCCTAGCTCACCTATAGGTTAATTTCAAAAGGGTGATCTTTAAAGATGGAGAATTTCATTTAGGAAGTATTTTCCTGCCCATAATAGCCAAACAGATCATTACACATTAAACTATGTAACCCTTTCCCTTTTCTCTATCGAGTCGTGAGTAGTTCGGTTGAGAGTTTTGGAGCCATTAATGCTATAAACTTGGCTAGAAGGCCTTAAATAGTTTATTAAATGCATTGAAAGAGTTTAGAGTGAGGGATTGGTATCATTCATATTCAATACTCTTGAGGATAGTAGGGAATAGCTTACACAAGACATGTTACTTATAGGCCTATGTGTTGGTTTCCCTATAAAACCTGTAGACATGACTCCTAGGGCAAGTTGTACCATCATATGTGTCTAGGTGGATCAGAGTTTTGAATTTTTTTTTTTGAATAACCATTGTTCAAGATAGCCTCGACTAATAGAGACTCAGTATTTAAGTTAAAATCTATTTGTCTACCTCTAGTTCCCAACACTATAAAAGCATAGAATGTAGAAAAAATAGAGATTTTTAACAAGTTCTTGATTCCAATACCCTAGCAGAGCCAAGTTCATGTAAAAGCACACCAATGAGCCAAATTTGAGTGAGATTTGCACATCAAGATCAAGTTCCAAGCAAGATTCAATAAGAGTATTAAAGGTTTTGGGTATTGAGCTAAGATTTCATATGGGTTTCTTAGTTCCTTTCACTTCTCCCATTATTTTTTGTTGTAATCTTATAGTTATACACTAAATACTTCTTGTCTACCTAGATTAAACAAGTATTCGCTATTTGTATGGATTAATCAACTTTTATACTCAATAAATGTTTAGGGTTTTCTTCAAGTAATTTTTTTATTCATAATTTCTACATTCTTTCATCTTGAATGCGTGTTTGTTGATAATTATTATTGCTCAATCTTAATCTTTTCTAGAGATAGAAAGTTTGGGTTTTGAACACTAAAAAATATTGGGGTATGCTTGCTAGGGATAGAGGTATAGACTCCTAGGGTTCATTGTGCTTCATTAATTGCTTAATGATTTTCCTATTTGATTGATTGTGATAAGAGATTCCCTTGCTTTACTTAGAAATTAGAGGTTTGATTACTTGAGAAAGGATTAAACTTAGATTGTTTGTGAAAAACCCATTTGATGTTTACTTTAAATTCTCATTGAGTTGTTAATTATCTATGCAAATTAATCAAATACTAGTCGAAGTCTAGGTAGACGCTTCTCATTCTTATTTGTTATCCTTGTATTATTTTTTCCTCTTCAATTGCTTAGTTATTTTAGTTTAAATTTAAGTTTTCAGTCATAAATAAAACAAAACTACTGGTGGGCTAGATGGGGACTTGACGGAAGATGTGATCAAGCTTAGGTTATTCCCTTTCTACCTTAGGGATAACCCAAAGACATGGCTCAAATCCTTCCTAGCTAGCCATTGCCCCATGAGAATCTACACACCCATCTCAATAAGTTTTTAGAGATTCATGACACCTTTAAGATGAATGAGGTGACAGAAGATACGATCAAACTTAGGTTATTCCCTTTCTCCCTTAGGGATAACCCAAAGAAATAGTTCAAGTCCTTCCTAATGAGCTACTTCAGAATATAGGGACAATTAGTGGAGGCATTCATGGAGAAATATTTTCCTCCTGCTAAGACTGTCAAGTTAAGGGGGAAAGATCTATTCATTCACTCAACCAGAAGGAGAATCCTTATATGAAGGGTGGGAGAGATTTAAGGACTTACTTCTAAAATGCCCTCATCATGGTTTCTCCCTTTGGCAACAAATGGAAAGCTTCACCAACAGTTTAACCTACAACAATAGGAAAAATCTAATATCGACCGAAGGTGGTTATTTAATGCACAAGACATCAGAAGAGTTGAGAGATTTGGTTGAAGAGATGTCCTTGTCCTATTACCAATGGTTTCCCTCTTAAAAGGACCTTCATAGACTAAGGGTGTCAGGTGTTCACTACATTGATAATATGACATCTCTATTGGCACAAGTGGAAGGTTTGACAAGGAGACTTGATGCATTCACTTCGAGTACCTCTAGGGCTCAAGCTTCATTTTATGCGAGTTGTGATGGTGGCCACCACTTTTGAGAGTGCAACATGGTGGGTTCAAGTGGTGTAAGTGGGTCTCATAAGAAATCCAATTATATGGGAGGCATGCAAAGGGATAGAAACAACCCCTTCTCTAACACTTTCAACCTCGCGTAGAGAGATCCCCCAAAATTTTCAAGTAGGAACAATAATGAACAAAGGGGGTCATCTACTAGGTTTCCAACCAATACCTCCTATGCAGTAACAACTTTCTCCCCCTAGGAAGAGCTCTCTAGAAGAAACCATGGAAAATTTTATTCAATCTATTGATATAAGGTTTCAAGAGCAATATGCAATCAATAGGAGTACCCAAGCTTCTCTATAAAATCATGAGACCCAAATAGGTCAAATTTTCAAAATTTTGAGTTAGAGGCAACTGGGTACTTTGCCTAGCAATACAGAGGGAAATCCTAGGGCAGAGCTTAAGGTTATCACTCTTTGAAATGGGAATAACTTGAACAAAATCGAGAAACCAAAGGTGATAACTCAAGTAAAGGGGGAGGTTGAGAAGAAAAATGAGGTAAAAGATAGTGAAAAGTTGGATGAACAAGAGAAGGTTCAAGAAAAAGTTCAAGAGAAAGAGGTTAAAAGGCCCAAATCTCTCGTTCTGAAGTATAAGCCTCAAGTGCCTTATTTGACAAGGCTTAGGCAAAGCACTTTGGACCCTGATTATGGTAAGTTTCTCTCTCTCTCTCTCTCTCTCTCTCTCTCTCTCTCTCTCAAGCAATTATATAATAATATCTCTTTTGTAAAAGCTCTTTAGCAGATGCTAAAGTATACATAATTTTTAAAGGAGTTGATTGTAAAAAAGGGCAAGCTAGAGGAGGTATCTGTCGTCTAACTCCTAGAGGGAAGCTCTACTAACCTCCGCAAGCTACCAAAAAAGCTAAAAGATCCAGAGAGTTTTACTATCCCTTGTAATCTCAGTAATTTGCATATTGAAAAGGTTTTAGCCGATCTTGGGGCAAGTGTGAGTGTAATGCCCTACCAAGTCTTTAAGACTTTGGATTTGGGTGAGTCCAAACCAACACATTTAAGCATCAAATTAGTGGATAATTCTATCATTTACCCTAAGGGTATTGTAAAGGATTTGTTGGTTAAGATTAACTATTTTATTTTTCCTATTGATTTTCTTGTTGTCGAGATGGAAGACAATGTCAACAACTCACTCATCTTGGGTAAGCCATTCTTGGCCACTGCCGATGCCATCATTGATGTGTATGAGGGAAAGATAACCCTAAGGGTGGGTGATGAGAGCATTGTCTTTCAACTCCCTAGTATCAATCCACACACCCAACCCCTTGAGTAAGTCAATTTTTATGCTTCATTGGTTGAAAATGAGAGCTCAAAGGGTAGTTTAAATTTGGTTAACAAAGTTGTTATTGAATGTGTGTCACAATAGGAAATAAGTGCCAGAGAGCAAGGAGAAAATCCCAAAGGAAATACCAAAGAAGCAATCTATAGCCCCCAAGAAAGTGAGCAACAAAAAGGGGGTGAGGAAGTACAAGGTAAAGAAGGAGGTAAAGCTTAAACATGGTGAAAAGGTATGGCTTCTGAAAACTTTTCTTGAATCATGCTTAAAGTTTCTGAACTCAAAACTCCATGGTATAATTGATTTGGCATGTGTTTGTTTTGAAAAATATGGGTGTCTTAGAGGGTTTGAACAGATATAAAAGGTGGGGTAAAAACCTACCTAACTTATAGCTAAGACGACATTAAAGAATCGCTTGGTGGGAAGCAACACATCCATTGAAAATTTACTTTGTTTTACTTAGCTTTTAGTTTTAATTTTCTTATTTTCATGAATAAAGGAGATATGGCACTTGGTTGAAAAATTTTACTAGATTTTGAACTCAAACCAATGTGAAATGGTCAGTGGTTCGAGCCCCGTGGTGCAAACCGAGAGGTAAGGTAAGGGTTAAAATTTATAAAAATTGTTTATTTTTAGCTAAAAATTTATAGGTACAGTAGCTTACTAAGAGGTCACGACCTAGGATCACGCTTGTGACCAATTCTTATGACTTTAAGATAAGCTATTAGACTGATTTGGGAAGTTTTGGGTGGAGTCATGGCCTGTGCTCACGGGCATGACCAGAATTTGTGAGCCAGCTTGATGTCACTATTTCAAAAATCTAATCACAGGCAGTAATCATGGCTTGTTTCATGGCCATGACCAATGCCTGTGACTTTAATTTTTCCAGTAAAAATAGTGGGGTCTACTCGAAAAAGTAGTTTAAAAACTTCCTTTCCCCTAAAACAGAACCAATTTGCACGATTTCCTTGCTTTGTGTTTTCCCAAAAAAAAAACTCCCAAAAAGTCTTTTAACTATCAAAAACTCAAGGATTCAAGGCTTTTATTCAATTATCTCAAGAAATTTATAGGTTTTTAACTTCTTTCTTTTCTTTATTTTGCATAGTTTTAGCATTTCTTTTTAGGGTTTTGTTTAGATTTTGTATGTTGGGGTTTTGATTTTTTATTTTTGTTGCAATGTTTTTGTTAAATGTGTTTTTATGTTCTTATTTTGGTTTTAATTTCATTGTGTTGCTTTATTTTAGTGTTTTTATGCATGATAGTTTTAAGGTTTGTATGTTTGAATATTTGGTAAATTCTTGAGAAATTAAGGATTTTTCTTGACTAGCATCCTTAAATCCCTATAGTTTATAAAATTTTAAATAATTTCGGAGTGATTTGAGTGGTTAGTATGTCAAAATTAGTGGTTTAAAGTTATGCATACAATGTGTTCAATAAAATGCCAAAGTGATATGGGATTTTGATTTCACTTGAATTCAACACATTTTGTGTTGTTTTAACTTTTAAAAAAACCCAATTCACTTTGGCTTGATTTTGTTGTATGCACGGCACACTAAGCACATTGTTCTCAATTCTCACTTTTATGTGCTCTTATGCTAAGTGTTGTTTGTGCCATGTTCCTGATGTTTGGTTTAAGTGAGTTGGGTTCCTTTTTGGCACAAAAATGTCAAAAATTTTATGCTTGAAATGTTTAGAATAAATAAAAATCTCTCACTCAATGATTAAGTGTAGTGGTGGGACATTGGGTGAGGTGCTTAGGTTATTGGTTATTTGCTCATCTATGTAGGTTGGTAACAGTCTATTTTTAGCCGTTATCATGCCAAAATTTTATTGTTTATGCAACTAACTACTAATAGTTTTTAGTAACCTTGTTTCATTGCTCTTTTTATGTGTTGTTTTGCAGTAATGGGAATACAAAAGAGCATTACCGTACCCTCATCTTCAAAAGCCACGGGTAAGCATCTGGCTTCATCTAACCTCACTAAGAAGCAATAGAAAATGAAAGCACTAGTGAGTAAGCCACCACAACAACCACCCAGAGGGGAGCACCTTAAAGGGCATAGAGATGGTGTCCTGCGTTACAATCCCGACCACCCATGTGTCTGATTCTGTGAACAATGGTAACGAGATCGGCTGAAGCTCTTGGGAAACAAGCCATTCTTTGCTAACTATATGCCAAACTGTGGATCTTTGGCTATCTTACCTCAATGTGAGCAAATTCAATTCATGCTTTGCCAGCCAGGGTGATGCAGGTCAAAAGATAGAAGAGTGGGCCTTAGCTTATTTAGATCATTGGGATTGCGGCAGAAAAGGTCCAACTTTGAAGGGTCATAACTTTTAGCTATGGGACAGTTATAGTGCCCATACTTTATCAAATCAAATCTTTTTCAGAGATCTAGAAGAGTTTTTTAGGCCCAAAAATGATTGTTTAAAGCTATTTCAAATACTTTTAAATTTATTGCTTTATTTTGTGTTTTCTTTGTTTTGGGCTTATTTTACTATTTTGGGCCTTTGTTGTTTTTAGCCTATTTTGATAGGGTTTTTTTTTTATCTATCATTTAAATACTATTATTTTTCCTACTGTGGGAAGTTTTGATAATTTTCTAGAATAATAGAACCCTAAATTTGCCCAATTTTGGTATTCTTTTGAATCAACGATTTGGATGCTTAAATTCCTGGTATTTCTTTGAAAATCATCAGGTTTTTAGAAGATTAATTTCTGGTATTCTATGAATCAATAGATTTCAATATTACTTGGTACTATTTTGTTAATTCTGTTGCATCATAGGTTGGAAGAACTTGTACGAAATTCAGGAACTTGCTTACCGTGAGCTCACATTAGAGTTTCTATGCACACTGGAATGGCCGAAGAAATAATCTAGTATGCTCAAAGGGTGATCAAATTTAGGTTGGGTGGTCAAGTCTTCGCCAAGAGTATGAATGATCTAGTCGAGGACTTTGGGCTCTACACGAATGGAGAAGTCAACTCCTTGATATATTAGCATTTGAAAGTGGCCTTCTCACCTGAATTACTGACACCGAACAAGGCTTGGAAACAATTTGATATAGAAAAATTAAAAGTAGCAAAGAATAAGGTATCCAAGTTTAAGGAATCGACCCTATGATATGTGCACTACCTTCTTAGGCAGTCCATCTCCCCTTATTCTCAATCGAGGGGCCATGTATATAAGATAGACATGTTCTTCCATGTTATTGCTGCACTGCATGATAAAGAATATCTAGTTAAATGTAAACTACTCTCTAATGTGGACATTGAATGATCAAGCTGATAAAGATGCCTCAGGATGTCTTCATGGTGGGTCTTATATCACGAGGTTAGCTCGAAATTTAGGGGTGATTGATCAAGTTGAGGATATGACTTCAAATGGGCCATAGAGCTTTTTGAAACTGAAAGCATCGAGTATATGCTCCATCAAAATAATGGGAAGCATCGTACAGTAGCTTCATCTTCCACACCTCATGTTGATGACTCATCTTCGAAGGAGGAGGCTCCTTCTCCTATTATTACTCCAAGATGGAGTGTGGAGGATAGCATGAGGTGCTTTCAGTATGATATTAGGAGCTTTCAGAGACAGGAATAGGCCATCCTTGAGGAGCTTCAGGAGGAGCGCAAACAGTGAAATTGGTTCACCAAAACCTTATACAAGATCTTGAAGAACATAATGCTAAAGAAACCAAGGAGATCAGTGTCCCCACCAAACCGACCAGTACCACCTATACTACTAGCTCCGAGCCATCTGGTGCCTCATCTTAAACACTAATAGTGGAAGAGGTAGAGAGCTCTGAGCCCGAGACAGAGACAATCCAGTAGTCCACCGGCCACTTCCTCCCATTCCATCTCAAAGCCAACAATAGAGGAGGATACAGAGGATGACCTAGATGGTGACAATGACGATGATGATTCAATCTTCTTGAGCCCCACCGTTTAGTCATATGGTTGACGTTTCTCTCACTATACATATGCTTTCTTTTATTTATTTGGACATTTATACTGTTTATTTGGATATTTATTTTATTTATGTTATTTGGTACTTATCTTGGATTGTGCTATTCTTTTATTGTTTCGATGTGAAACCAAAGCTAACCTTGATGTGTAGCACTTAACATTTCTACTTTATCTCGGACTGTAATATTAATGAAGGTTGGACACCTTCCGTTTCAAGGCATTACTTTTCCCCTATCTCTCTTCTTTATCATTTTTACACACGTTGGGGACAATGTGTGGTTTAAGTGTGTGTGTTAGGGGGAGGGGGGTTATGAATTGTATTGTTTGATTGGATGATTGTATGTTGAATTTATTTTTTGTCATGCATGAATTCCTAGTTCTACTTTCATTTTGATTGGACCTTAAATTTATACCGATGTTTTTTTAAAATCACTCAAGTAGACACTAAATTTCCCAATTAACTTTAGTTTTTGGTTAAACTTTGAACATAGTGCTTGATAGTAGGAGTCCACTTATCATGGTTCCCATGACTAGGCTCTAGGGTGTTTAGTTACCATTGAATGTCTATTCCTTTTCTTTGTCATGAATTAGGTTAGGAAACTAGTGCTAGCACTTAAGGGCTTGAATGTTTTTCTTGGGAAATGAAACAAAAACAATAATAAGTGCATTCACAAAAAGTATTTAAAAAGAAAATGGGACTTTGAAAATTATAACATATTCCGCTGGTTTCATATTGTAAAAAGCAATATCTTAAAGTGAAATCATGAATAGTTCTAGTAGTCGACTAAACAAGTCCATAACTAGTTGAGTAAATGAGGGTTGGCATCACAGAGCATTTACCTTCGCGTCAAAAGACTAGTGACGGGTTTATCTAAGTTAAATCATATGGTAAAATTGAAAGTTTTGTGAGTGATTGCACAAAATATAAAAAAAAATTGGTTCCCAAGAAGGAACGATCGAGTAAAATCGAGGAATGCTTAGGTTGAATAACTTAATGCTATCCATATTTTTTGGACTAAACGTTTGATTGCATGATTGAATTACCTTGGAGCTACATTATGAGAATAGTGCATCCATGGAATCCGAACTCAATTGACATGTTCTTAGTTTAGCTATGAAACCAAAGTATTGTAAAAATAGATTGTCTATTCAAGTGATTTTTCCTTTTATCATTTGTCTCGATTTTTGCGTCTTTGATACTTACGAGTGGAAGTTGTGTTTAGGTTTGCTTGAGGACAAACAAGAGTTTAGTGTGGGGGAGTTTGATAATGGCTAAATATACCTAGTTTTTACTTCATTTCATGGCCATTATCTGAGTCCAACTACATTTAATTTGCTTGTTTTAGAGGATTTTCAACTCTTCTAGGTCAAAAAATCAATTCGAAGCTAAGTAACACAAAACATCATATTTGACATGCAAATAGGGAAAAAAGGAGCAAGAACAAATAAGTAGAGCAGTTACTGGCATTACTCACAATTGTGACCAATGCCCGTGAGCAAGAATGGAGCTACTGGACCTAGCATGCCAAGGCCAAAATTCATACAGCAACTATTCAGGCAATCACTGGTATAGGTCTCGGCCGTGACGACATGGGAGCTTACTGTTTCTTTAAGTTACAATCTAGGCATTAGTCATGGGTATTGGTCGCACCCATGACCAATGGCTATGACCATGCAGAGACCAGCACTATAAAAGGACATACTGCAGGAAAAACAAGGAGTTTTAACAAGTTCTTAGTTCTAAAACCCTAACAGAGCCAAGTTTGTGAAAAAGCACACCAATGAGCCAAATTTGAATGAGATTTGCACATCAAGATCAAGTTCCAAGCAAGATCAACAAGGGTATTAAGGGTTTTGTGTATTGAGCTAAGATTCCATATGGGTTTCTTAGTTCCTTGCTCTTCTCCCTTTATTTTCTATTGTAATCTTATAGCTATGCTCCAAATACTTCTTGTTCACCTAAATTAAACAAGTATTTGTTATTTGTATGGATTAATCAACTTTTATACTCAATGAATGTTTAGGATTTTCTTCAAGTAATGTTTTTTATTCATAATTTATGAATTCTTTCATCTTCAATGTATGCTTGTTGATGATTATAGTTGCTCAATCTTTGCTAGAGATAGAAAGTTTAGGTTTTAAGCACATAAAAACATTTGGGTTTGCTATGCTTGCTAGAGATAGAGCTATAGACTTCTAGGGTTCATTTTGTTTCATTAATTGTTTAATGTTTTTCCTATTTATTTGGTTGAGATAAGAGATTCTCTTCCTTCACTTAGGAATTAGAGGTTTAATTGCATGAGAAAGGATTAAACTTAGTTTGTTTTTTGAACAAACCCACTTGATGTTTACTTTAAATTCTCATTGAGTTGTTGATTGTCAATGCAAATTAGTTAAATACGAGTCGAAGTCTAGGTAGATGCTTATCATTCTTGTTTATTATTCTTGTGTTTGTTTTTCCTCTTCAATTGCTTAGTTATTTTAGTTAAAATTTAAGTTTTCAGTTATAAACAAAACAAAATTATAGGTGAGCAAGATAATAGTTTAGGAGAGTGAGTTAGTGATTAGTTGATTGAATCCGTAGAATCCCTTAGGAGAACAATACCGGGACTCGCCTGTTGTATTACTTAATAAGATCTCGTGCACTTGTGGGCGTATAGCGGAGGCGCGCTATAACTCTTCATATGTAGCATCTTTTTTTCTTATGTTGTTTTTTCTTTTTTTTTTTTTAATTTAAGTTATTTTTATATTTAAATAGCTATTTTTTATATTTAAAAATTTTTTTAGTCAATTTAATACTAATGCAATTATTAGAATATTGATGATGAATTTTATTTTAATGAATTAATTTATAAAACTATTTGAATTTCATTTTATTCATCAAAGATATATATATATATATATTGATATATATATATATATATATATATATAGATATATATA
>CAOJBK010272475.1:0-10501 GCA_948294925.1 Codiaeum variegatum | reverse complement strand
TTTAATCAAATAATAAACATAATAATTAACCTCTCTCTATATATATATATATATATATATATATATTAAAACGGAGCAGATTAAGTGACTGGAGGGGCAAATACAGTCTCCGATCCGCACCGGTATTTTTTTATACCGAGTTAACTCGTAACCTGAACAATGATTGACTAGGGAGGGTCAGGGTGGATCCCACATATATCAGGTCCCCATTGCCATCTCTACTCATGAGAGAACCAAAATCATATATGAACAAATAACAATTTTGAATGGCTTAATGCATATTTTACTTTCGAAATTTGACATTGATCATTTTATTTCATATTTTTTTTTAATAACCAATTTAAATCATAAACTTATAAATCAAATCATGTCAATTTGACCCTTTAAGTTGACTAGCTATAACAATTTATCATTAAAAGTTCTCATATATATAAAAAAAATTATATGAGAAAGTAAAGTTTAATATAATATCAAAAAAATATTATTTTTTTACAATAAGGAAAATATGAAGTTGGACATTTTGAAACTTAATAAAACATGTGCCATACATTCACGATAAGGATTTATGTGTTTAAAATAACACAATAATTTTTTTTTTAATTTTTGCTACATAGAAGAGTAATGAATAAAGTGAAACGAAAGCAATACATCATGATGACGACTTTAAATTGTTCATTTTTTTTTCCAAATGAATTTTAAATTGTTGGGTATTTGAGATAAGGTTTAATTATGAAGAAGACAAACGTCTTTATTTGCAAAAGACAAGAATAAGTTTGTAACATATAATTTATTTCAAGAAACAGGAATATATTTTTTTCCTAAAAAAATGATCATATGGAAACAAAGAATAGTACCTTGCAATGGCCATTGGATTTGTCTTCAATTATGCAGCCAGAGGGCCTTTTTCTGCACTTGACAAGTGAAGCATCAATATTATCTTCAACTTTGTCTATAGACACATCAACTATTGCCCATTGCTCTGTACTTATTTGCTTGCAATATCTTACAAAATATATTTCTCTTGTGGCCACCATTGGTGTCAGCATCTGTACCTCTGCAAACATCTGCAAAAATCCATAACTTAGAGTGTGGCCACCTATTTTGAGTGATTATAGAGTAGATTAGCCAAAATGTCAAACTTTTTTTGACCTTTTTAGCTAATAAGTTAGTTGAGTAAGTTAAAAAAAAATTAAATTGAAGTGGTACAGAGATGGCAGTGTCCTTTTCAATTTTCTCAATTCAAGCTGAACCATTGGATGATCATTTTTATATTTTTATATATAATATTGTAATGCCAAAATATTTTTGTATTTATTCTAAACTTTTATGCAAATGGGTCTTCCTCATCATTAATTGCTGTGTTATTTTGTACTATTCGGTCGTTAGTTGCTTCTTCTTTTATTTTTATTTTTTAAAATCCCCACTTCAATCAATTAGCCATGATTTTGTCTTCACTAAAATTTATGTTGATTTTTTTTATTATTTACTATTCATTTTAATTTAATTAAAAAAACTACTTAATTAAACAAGTATAAAATAAAAAAAAAAACTATGTTTTAGAATAAATTAATTTTTAAATAATTATTTTATTTTATTTTAATTAAAAAAATTACTTAATCAATCAATTATAAAAAAAAAATATTTTTTAATAAATTAATGTTTAAATAATTATTTCAACTCTTTTTTTTTAAATCTAAATCTAAAATTTATTACAGAAATTTTCTTTGGAATTATTAAAAATCATACTATCAAAAGAATAAAATAAAAATATTTCTTTGTTTTTTGGATACAAAATTCTTAAAATGAATAGTACTATCAATTTTAAATTAGTCAATAATTTTTCTAATCCATTTTCTTTATTATTATTAATTTTTCTTAGTAAATTACTAAAAAAAAAAAAAAACTCACCAATTGCACTGCTCCATCTCTATTAGGACCTTCTCCACTAGATATAACATCAACAGTTGCTGCCTTTGAGATCAAGCATGGAAACATTTCCTTCCATTGATTCTACAATCAATTAAAATTATTGTTTTCAACTTTAATTAATTAGAAATTATGATAATTAATTATTTAAAATCTCTTACCACATCAGTGAAACTTTGAACTAATCTAGGAAGATCAACAAAAACAACTCCAGTCTCTCTAGAAGCTTCAATCAATCTTTTTGGTTTGCCATTACTTTGATTATTTTCAATCCCAAACTCTTTTATATACTCATCATAATTAAGAATTTCTCTACCAGTCTCAACACTTCTAATCCACAATGGTTCACTAGCTGTAGCCATTTTCTTGAGCTCTTCTAATGCTTTATTCACAATTTCCATAATTCTTGATTTCTCTAGCCCAAATATTCCTGTGTAAAAATCTAATGAACTTCTGTTTTCTTGTTCATTTCCTGATGAACATGAAGGTGTTGCTCCTGGCGGGTACTTTCCTAAAGCTACTCGAAGTTTTTCTACCTATATATGTACATGGAAAATAACATAATTTTAATTAGAAATAAATTAAAAAAGAAAAACTCATTATCACACATCAAAGCCTTGTGATTTTCTCCGTTAGCAGAAAAAGTAATGTAAAACTAAGATGATTATTGTCACATAACTATTTTTTTTATGTTATTTCGTCCCCAGGTCCAAGGTTCGAGCTCTGGAAACGGCCTCTTGGCAAAAATGCCAAGGGAAGGCCGCGTACACATAGGGTCTCCTTCCCCTGAGCCCGCCTTAGCGTGAGAGCCTTCTGGCACTGGGTCCGCCTTTTAATGAATTTGTCACTTTTTTGCTAACGGATCTGATAATATTTTTCTGATTTGTGATTTTGTAACAAAATTAAAAATTTAATAGTGAATTAATAAATAACCTCAGCTTTGAGTTTGGCATTTTGAATACGTAATTGTTGTTCCTCAGCAGTTAAGGAAGTGTCTCTGCTAGTAGTAGCCATGCCACAATTAGGACAGCAAGCTTTATTAATAGTCTCCCTCATTGCTCTATTTTCTTCTCTCAGTTTCTCCATTTCCATTTTCAATAAAGAATTCTCATGTCTCTCTTGAATAGCCTACAATAATTATTATTGAGAAATTAATATTAATTTGAATATATGATTAAGAAAATTTTATTAATATTTTAAATACCTTGATTTGAGTTCTGCGATTTTGGAACCAAAACTTGACTTGTCTAGGGGCTAATCCTAGTTGCTTGCTTAATTGTTGTCTTTGCTTCTCATCTGGATGAGGTGATTCTTTAAATAGCCTGTAATACATTATATAATTATCTAATCGAAGAGCATCAAAAGAAATAAAAATAAATAAAATAAAATTGATGCATGCGGGTTTGTCACACCGCTGGATTTGTCAGAAGGACAAATTTCAAATAGATGGTTGGAGTCGAATTAGGCCAAAGTCGATTGGTATAAAAAATCATCCAATCGAATGAATATGAAAATGATAACTAAAATGTATATGAGCAATATACGTGTTGGCCACATTATAATAATAAAGTTCACTTCTTTAATTAAAGAAAATTAAATATGAAATTTTATTATTGTGTTCTTTCTGATTTAATTGAGAGCCAAACAATATATGTCAAAGTTGCAGAATATTATTATATAATTAATTTATTAATCAATTCATTTTTCTTAATAATAATACTAATTAAATACACCCATGCACATGCTTAATTTCTGAATACATGCATAATATATTAAATAAATACGAAATATTTAAAAAAAAAAAAAAAGAAATGTAGTGAGAGAAAGTTACGCTTCCATTTCTCTGATTTGCTCAGCAGTATGCCTATGATATTTCTTTCTCTTTTTCTTTTTATTTTTATCATCAGCAGCATCATCATCTTCATCTTCATGTTCACCTTCACCTTCAAAATCATCATCTGATCTTGATCTCATTAATCCCGAATTTTCACTACTTATTTCCACAGTTTCTTCTCTTCTCTCTTTAAGCCCTCCGCCGCCACCGCTCCCTTCATCTCCTTCCTCCACCTCCATGGCAGGAGGTGTCTCCGCGTGGGCTGCATTCGCTCCGCGAAATATTCCAGCCTTAAAACACAAAATATTAAAAAAAATTATATCAAATATGTAAGAATGAAGAATAAACAAATAAATACTATTATTATTATTACAAGGCTGAGAGAAAGAGCTGGAGAAGCAAAGAAGTCTTTAGTATGAGAATTGGGAGGATTAGACATGTCGACGCCCATGGCAAAGAGAGAAGAGTTAGGGGGAGGTGATGAAATGGTTGTTTTAAGGAGGAAGACAACAAGAATTTGTGGGACCATTTTGATTTAAGGATATAAAAACAAAAAATGAAGTTTTTTTTTTTTTAAAAAAAATTGGACTGGTAGGAGTAGACTGTTAGATATTCTGTTTAGTGATCCAACTAACTCTTTATTCAAAATGCAACTTCAATCCACTCTTTCCAACGGTATTTCTTTACTTGGCTTTTTGAGACTTCAGCTTTACTGGCTGGCTCCACACCCATACTATCATTTAATCCTTTTTCTTTATATATATATATATATATATATATATGAATTTTAAATTTGAATTCATTATTTTGCAATCTTAAAAATAACTCTAATATCAATAAACCAACAATTTTTATTAGTCTTTTGATTTTCTTTTAGTAAGAAAGGTTAAATTTTTAATTAAGTGAAATAAGAAAATAGTCTAATCTTGTCGTGGAACTTTCACAATAATTTTTATAATAATTTTGCTTTTTTATATAAAAAAATGCAATTAATAATTAATGAGATATTGAATATTTATTTATAACAACTTGATTTTAAAAAGAAAAGAAAAACTATTATAATAATGATAATAATAATAATAATAGTTATAGTTATTATTATTTAATCTAATTTATTTATTTTTTAAGAGGTCAACAATTCATAATAGCTCGATAATATTTCTATCTTTTTATCTGTATGGATTGAAAATTAATATATCAAAAAAGGAGGGATCTAATGTACCATCTTGGCATTTTCTCAGCCTAACCATTTGAGCCCTTTTTGAGGGATTCTTAGGTGAATTGGATTCATCACGTCGAACTATGAACCAACTAGTCATATTTTGACATATCAATATTTAATAATTAATTTAGGAATAATAGTAAAATTTTTCTCTTCGTTCAGGGATTATTAATTGCACTTTTAAATTATAGATATTTTATAACTACCAGCATTATGTGTCAATTTCTAATTGATCAATTCATAAGTTGATATGATAGATCAGATTTACCTAAGAATTTTTATCTTTTTTAAGGCTACCTTGTCAAGTTCTTTACCTATTCCTATTTTAGATTAATCTAAATATTTTCTTAAAATTAAACTTTGCCTTTTGCTAAGAGTTTTTAGATTTTATATGTTTTCTATATCTGTGTAAGGGAGAGAGAATTGATGTCAATGAAAAAAAAACTACAAAATAAATATATATATCAATTGTTAATATAAATATAGATTTCTTACTTTATATATACATATAATGTCAGTAGGTTAATTAAGAATGGACTTAATTAGTGTATCAAAACTTAACCTAATGGTAAATACATCTCTAATAATAGACTCAAGTTCGAATTATTTTTTTTTAAAGCAAGTTCAAATTATTAAAAGAATTTGTAAGGGGAGAACCAAAAAAACTAACTACAAAACATTGTATATAAATTCTCAAATTATTACTTAGACATATATATTATATTTTTAAAAATAAATAATGATAATATTTTTAATTATTTTTAACTTTTATTTCAAGTACTATTTAAAATTTTAGATTTGTTACTTATTTTAAGCTATTTTTTGTGTGTATTAAACCTAATCTTTGGGGATCTCAATTAGTAAAGACAAATGTGGATCACACAGATAACCGTTGCAAATGTTTGAAAATTTTTTTATTAAAGAGAAAATTTTTAATATAAAAATTGCGACTGTTATATAATAGATCCGGATCCAATAAGCTTTTTGAACCTCAATTTTAAAATAAAATAACATGCTTCAAGCGTTGAAGACACGCTTTTACTAAGCTACAAAATGATTCTGTTGATGACAAATAGAATGCATGGTTAGACAGTTTATTTACTCATATATAATATTTACATAAGCATAAGAACCCTTTCATTTATGTATGAGAGAAAGGTCTGCATACTCTGGATTGAGGACGGGGCTATCTTCATATCTAGCTAGCCCCATTTACATCACTTGCATCCATTGTTCTGCCACATCTTTTTTTTGGTTTTTGTCAAATCACTGTTTTACCCCATGATAAGCATAAGTTGACTTTTTTTTGTCTTTCTTTTATTTAATTTTTTTAATAAAACATATTAGATATGGCTTTTTTTAATATATATATTTTTATTAAATTTAATTTTAATTTATTTCATTGTTATTTTAAATTTATACATATATTTTTTATAACTGAAGAAAGCACTACTCATAATACTATTATTTTAAATCATATTTCTCTAGTAGTAAATATATAACTAGATGTAAGAATATTCATTAAAAAAACTAATAGTAAATATATAACTAGATGTAAGAATATTCATTAAAAAAAATTAATAAAAACTACTATTACTAATTATTTGAAAAAATTTTACATAAAATTATGATTTGTAAAATTATATTAACTGAAAAATGAAAAGTATTTCATTACAAATAGTAGAATATTCATTACAAAAAATTAAGAAAAACTTCAATTTATTTTCAATGAGAAACAAGGAAAAAAGAAAATACTCATTATTATAAATTCAATACGTCAAATAAATAAATTCGCTATTAAATAAAATAATATTCACAACAAAGAACTAATGATAATTACTACTAGTTACCTGAATAAATTTTATAAAAAAATAGTGATATGTAAAATTTTATTCACTAAAAATAAAAATAATTCATTATCAAGTAGAAGAATATTCATTATAAAGAGCTGAGTAAAAATACAATTTATATTCAATAAAAAAAATTTAAAAAAATGTTCACTGATATAAAGTCACTAGATCAAATATAAAATTCATTATAAATAAAAGAATGTTCATGAAAATTACTAATTTCTAAAATATTCACTAAAAATAAAATAGTTCATTTTCAAATAGAAAAATGTTCATTATAAATAACCAAATAAAACTAAAACTAAAAAAAATATTCACTGATGCAATTCACTACATCAAAGATAAATTTCATTACTGAATAAAAGAATATTCATTATAAAAAACTCGTGAAAACTACTATTAACTATCAGAAATATTAACTAAAAATAAAAGTAATTCATTACCTAACATAAAAATATTCATTACTAAGAAACGAGTAAAACTACAATTTATATTCATTGAAACAACTAAAAAAAATAAAAAGAAAATGTTCATTACTAAATAGTGATATGTAAAATTCACTACTAAATAAAAAGAATATTCATCATAAAAAAAAACACCACTTAGAATAGAAAATTTTATGAATAATAAAATTATATTCAATTAGAAAATTAGAAAAAGAAAATATTCATTGATACAAATTTACTATGTTTAAGAAATAAATTTGTTATTAAAATAAATTAAAACAAATAAAGGAAAACAAAAGGAAAAAAAATTGAAAAAGATATAAATAATAAAAAAAGATATTACAAAAGAAAATGAATTGGACAAAAACGGAATTTATTCATTAATACAAATTTACTATGTTTAAAAAACAAATTTGTTATCAAAATAAATTAAAACAAATAAAGGAAAACAAAAGGAAAAAATTGAAGAATAAATATAAATAATAAAAAAAAATATTGCAAAAGAAAATGAATTGGACAAAAATGGAATCTAGCAAATTTCTTCTTGGAAGAAAGGCCCAGTAAATATAAAAACAAATTTTGAGGAAAAAAATAAAAAGAAAAAAAAAATGAAAATACAAAGATAAAAAAATAAGTAAAACAAAATGCAAAGAAGGCATGGGAATTGAACCTCAACCAACATAATCATAATCATTCAACCACCACTCTAACTACTCAATTTTACTAACACATTCAAATGCAGAATTTTTAATAAAACAATGACTCATGTCTAACATGCTTTTTAGATCTGATTACCGAAAAAAAATTTCCATGAAAGTTAGAGCATTAGAATTGAGACTATAACACTAAAAAATTTTATATTATTATAGCAATTTATAAAGAGAATTTTTAAAATTTATAGAGGAAATTTATTAAACTTTTTTAAATTTAGAGTGGTAATTGCAACTCCATTTTTAATTCATAGTGTGTAAGTCGAAATCCAGCAATATATTAGGGTTATTATTAATTTCTTTTAAAATCATAAATACTAATTCATGGATATAAAAATATGAGAAGTTTATTAAAGTGAATCTTGTAAAGGAATTAGGTAAATGAATTTTTTTTTGCCATCAAAATGATTTTTTTTTTTTTAAAAAAAATCTCGCACAAGTTTTGGTATATTATATATCTTTCAATTGATGCCAATTATTAATTACTTCCAATTTCTTTTATTTACTCTTTCAGTCCTCAATTAGTGGGATATCTCTACCTTCTTAGGATTTATGCATTAAGAATATTAATTAAAATACATATAATTAATTTATATATATAATTCATAGAACAGCACTTTTATATTTTAATTATTTAACATGCTGCAGCCATTCGGTCGATTTTACTTGTAACTTAGTAAAACCTACTTTTTCTTGTTAACGGAAATCAAATACCTACTGGTCTTAATTAATTGTACCTTTACATCATATCTGGTCAGAATCATAATTTCCAGATTTTATTTCTAATAAAATTCATTTAAAAAATAATATATTTTAAATCCACTTTGATAGGAGTAAAACCTAACAACTTCTTATCTTGAGATTGATAGATCTGATACTTGATTGAAATACTTGCACCAACGAATAATAGTAAGCTAAGAGGGTCAGACCTTGAGTCTATCAAGAACTCTTCAATGCTCAAGTCAGTAATGAATTTTTAGATTTAAACTCTTCAAAAATGGATTAAGATTTTTGAGATAAGTTAGACATAGCTTGAATTATGTGTCAAAGTAAAGTATTTATAGTGTGTATGGTTCCCAAGGAGAACACTTGTCATAACGTTAAAGACCCAAGTATAATTTTCTGAGTTGTATAGGATGTGGTCCCATATTGAGAGTGATACACGTGTCCCTAGGAATATTCAAGGGAACTATCCTTATGAACCCTAGTATGTAGTGGGGCTTCAGCACACGAAGCCCCTTTCTGGCAGCACTGAGTCTGGGCCTAGTCCAAGAAATGTCTACTTGGATCTTCTTTTAGGACTTTTTAGGATTTGAGCCTTCTTTTGTAGGTTATACCCGTATCAGAAGCCCTCTTTTGTTCAACTAAGGCAGTGAAATCTAGAGGGTTGATGCCTCGATTCAAACAAAACTTCACTTCCATGGACCAAAGCTTTTCGATCTTCGTCTCGCAGGGTCCTGACTATTTAAAGACAATTACTATCCCTTTCTTTCATAAGGTCTTTGCTATTTTTGAGGTTTGGCTGGAGTTTTCAAATTTTTGCTTAGTGGATCTTTGTAGAGGCCGAAGCATTTTCTGTGAAAATCTCTCCTTTTCTTCTCGTCATGTGTTTAGAATTTACTCAGTCAGAAGTCATCTTGAACTGTTCTTCAAGCCTTCTATATCATGCACTGAAGGAGGTTTGGGTCGAAACGGTTAATGGTTGCCATGTGTCTTTTCAATATTATAAAGAGGATGCCACGTGGCACCTGTTGTCATTAGTGGCATGAAATTCGAAGGGTTTTCTAGAAGGCCTATATAAACCCCTCATTTTCAATTCTTTTTCCTTCCATTTCTATTTTTTTCCTCCTCTTATCTTCTACTTCATGTCTTTTTGTTCCTCACCTTTTCTTTGCTTCTTCTCTCTTTAACCATTTGTTCTATCCAATGGCCCGTATTAGAAGCCCTGCCGCTCAGCATATAGAAGAGGGAGTAACTAACTTTGTTGAGAATTCACTTGCCCCGACCTAGGGGGAGTGAGATCCATTTCCACCACTAACTAGAGTCTTATGAGTGAAAACTTTGAGGTGATAAAGGGGGTTTCTGTTCTTAATATTCCATCTTCTTCGCATCACCTTTTTCGCCCTCACCCGAAATCAAGCATTATTCCTTCTTCCTGCTACTATGTTTGTTTTTTCAACCATATGCTATGTGGTTTATTCTTTTCTCCCTCTGCTTACTTCATTAAGATCTTTAATTACTTTGGGATACTCCCTCTCATTCTCACCCCAAATTCTATCCTCGATATTCATTGCTTTGAGGTCTTTTGTTATTATTTGGGGATTATGTCCCCTTCGATGGAACTTTTCCAATTGTTCTACCAATACATCTCTTGTTAGGCAGATGTATGCATATTCATATCTTTCGCTAGATTAAATAGGAGACTCTTTGCAACGTTGCCCAATAAGATCGACGAGTAAAAGAGGCATTTTTTTGGCATACGATATACTAGGGCTGATCTAAAAGGTTTTGGC